>ML685807.1:188946-306360 GCA_007922175.1 Pelusios castaneus | reverse complement strand
GAAAGCTCATGCGATTAATAAATCTGTTAGTCTTTAAAAGTGCCACAAGACTCTGTTGTATTTCCAAGGTCTGTGTTTCATTATGAATGACACAAGGATTACATGCAAATCAAGTCAAGGCTCAGGCAACAATACATCAAATATGTGCACAATATAATAGTTGATAGATAGGCCAATTAAGACACAGTTTGGGGAATCAGTCTTGTGTCATTCAGATGGAGCAGATGATGCAGCAGCAGCCCTGGGTGTTACTCATTTGCAAAGCCTATAGGAGTTTTTTTATATGCAAAGCATGCATGTTTAGACTGAACAATATGCTCTTGAGTAGGTTTAAAATGGAGGCCACTGTTGCCCATATTTCTCCACATTCACCTGAATACTGTCTAGTATTCTGGTGTCTCTCATTTACATTAGTCTCAGATCAGTCTAAGAAGCAGACTTCCAGCAAAGTGTAAAATATATCCAGCCGTGAATGTCATCTATCTCAGTGGTTCTCAACCTTTTGTGGGTTGTAACACATTTGGTGGCATATCGCAATCCTACAGGACACACCAGCCTACCCACCCCAGGCTGAATCCAGCCATCCCACTGGATCTCCGTGACACACTTACCACCGTGTGGCGACACAATAATGTGTCCCGACACAGAGGTTGAGAACCACTGGTTCATCTTACTGCACCTCCTTTCTGTTTGAAGGAACTCTTCTCTTGGCACCAACCCAGTGACAACATTTTCTGCTCTAAAGCTATGACCCAATCAGTTCCTTCTTTATTTATCCCAAGTATTTGTTCCCCATAACTTCCAGCCTGGGGACAGCTCCACTACACAAAGAAGTTTGAGCAGTGTTTCCTCATGGCCTTGCCAACAACTGATAACAAGGGTTAAATATCCCATAAAAGGGATGACTAGAATTTGAAAACCAAATGAAAAAATTAGGCCCTGAATCCTTCCCACCCCCCGCCACATCCAGGACATCTAACCAGATTCCAAACTCCCTATTATTTTCTCTCTTTGATTGTTTGATCTGTTTATTGCATACATACTATATATAAAACTTATTTACATACACATTTTTATATTACATTGTATTATATTACTACTAGGCTAAGTCTCATGATGTTTAAATGGACATTGCCAATTTCATTTAATAAAATGGAATTATCTTCAATTGTCCCATCTAAAAGACCTTCCCTGTGTGCTCACACACACACAAAAAAAAGTCTAAAGTGTTTTATCAGTGATATAATGTTAATACTAAAAAATACCACAAAACATCCACAATGCTAATACTGAGTTGTGGGGTTTGCATTTATTGTATATTCCTTGTGTTTCTGATGGGGGGAAGAAAACCTTACTGGACCATCTGTGACATTCCCCCACTGCAATCTGGACTGGTGTGTAGGTGTGTCAGCCCAATTCCTTATTCCTGGACCCCAACTTACCCTGCTCTGCTGTGTGAATACCCACTCCTGCGTCAGCTCACGCCCAACCTCTTGCATATAATTGGTCCATTACCCAGTGGAGGAGCACTCCAGCCAGCCACTCATGAAATAGACCCCCAGCAAACACCCCCTACTCCCAGATGCAACCCTGGGAACAACCGGTTTGCAAGGTCCAGTGCTTCTCACTGCGCCTTGCAAGTTCATTTACACTTGTTCATCAATTTATCAAGGAAATTGATATGCACCAGCTCTATCACTCCAAGTGAAGTCTCCACATACACTCAATCCACATGCACTGTTTTAGATAAAGTAAACAAATAAGTTTACTGACTACAGCAAGATTTTAAGTGATTCTAAGTCAAAGTAATATAACTCAGAGATTACTAACGTGTCAAGGAGTTAATCACAATCAACTGAAAAAGAACTCACGTGCTAACCTAAGCTTACTATTCCAGCCTGTATTCAGCTTTCAAGATGTCAGTTTACCACATAGGCTGGTTGTGATAAATCTTGCAACCAGATCCCTGCTCCCTGGGGGAAGGTTCTTAGTCTTTAGTGTTGCTTCGAAGATGAACTCCAGGGGAGAGCCATAAGACAAAGACACCTCAGCTTTTAACAAGTTTCCCCCCTGGCGTCAGGTGATCAGCCCTGTCTGGCAATGGGTGTGATTCCTTCCACTTGAGCCCAAGTGCTCACAGCGCTTAAGCCAGTCCATTGTTCCTATATGCATACATCTGCTGGGTATGAAAACACAGCTTTGTGTTTGTCTGCATCTACTTAAGCCATGTGAGACATACACTTGGGGACATGACATGGCAGAATTTCATATCTGTATATATGTATGACATTGCAGGAAACATGCTACCATAACAGTAATGTTCAGTATGTCATGAGCATTCCAAAAAGCCCATACATGACCTATTTTGTATCAGATGATACACAGTTACACTCTAAGAATGAACATGAATGATACATATATCACACCATAAGGACATACTTGAGGGGGGAGAGAGGGGGTTTCATATCACACCATCCACACTCTCTTTCCTGCCAACTCAGGACTGTTCCCTATAATTTATTTTCTGGTGATTTGTCCAATCTAATGTGCCTGGGAAAAATGCTAATTAATAAATGCAGTTTTAAAAGGATGCTAGATTTATCACAGCTTGATTGGAACAACTTACCTTCCATAAACACACTTCACTGTCTTGCCATGGCCTCAGGCAACAGGCTCCATGATGGTAACAAATTCCCACAACGAGTCGATCTCTTTGGGCCAGGCTCTGTCTCATCCAGATGCAGGTAAGTTGTGATGGGAGAAGTATAGGAACCTTTCGCCTCCCCGTTATACATCCTGCCTAAGACCCAGCCACAGTGGTAGCTTTTGTGCTCCATGGAGCAGAGATGCTGCTCCTTCCCTACTCCCTGAAAGGTGCCACAATTCCCAAAGAGGGTGGGGAGGGGCAGACAGGAGACATGGGCCTACGGAGCTGACCAGCAAGGAGTAATTTGTGCCCCACAAACAGGTGCAGTATAGGGCCTGCAGTCTGTGCAGTGTGGGGAATTCTTGAATGCATTTTCTTTTACCAAAGCAGGAATCCAAAGTAGGGCTGGTACAGCTCTTCCCTGCCCCCAGTGCAGGGTTGGCTTGTATGACACAACTCAGCCTTGTCTGAATCACACTCACAACATACCTGCCAAGGCACAGAGACAAAATGCCAGAGATATAATTCACTCCAACAGTTTCTTTCCTAGATGCTGCTCTTTAAGATTACAAAAAAAGAATCCGGTTATTCTTACTACCTTCCTCCAACAGCTGCGAGGAATCCTGTGGGTGTGCTCATCTGCATTCTTGATTGTTGGAACAGCCATTTGCTGACTTCGCCATCCACATGCAATCCCCCACAATGGGATCCTGTTCTGTGGAGTCTAAGCAACAGCTTGGTCTTTGCTGGGGAGAGTTTCCTTTCCAGAGAGCTAAGTCTGAGTGATGATGTGGCAGCAACACTGATGTTGGATGCCAGACGAAATAATGGAAAAGAAACATTTTTTTTATTTTGAAATGCCAAATCGATTTCACATCCAACTGGCACTATTTATAAATCCTCCTCTTTTTTTATTTTTTTAAAACTGCCCCAATTTCACAGCCTGCAATCGCCCTTTCCAAGCAGAGGCAGATTACCACACGGGCCTATGGGGCCTGTGCCCAGGAGCCCACACATGATGGGGGCCCTCCACCTAGCCAGCTCTGGGGGGCAGGGCAGCCCTGAGCCAAAGGCCAGGCTCCACACTCCTGTCCCCCTCCTACCTCCTCTCCCCTATGCAGGCTGGTCCGCCCACGCCCACGGGGGTGGGTCAGCCCAGCAGCCAGGGTCCATGCTCCCACCCTGCCCCTGGGCCAGCTGGTCTGCTCTACTCTGGGGGCGGCTGGAATGCTATACAGCCTTCCAGGGCCCATGGCCCATGGCCCTGCAGGGCCGCACCAGAAGCCACACCGTGGACTAGTTGGCCCCTCTGCCCCTGGGGGCAGACTGGTAGGAGTTGGGGAAGGCCAGGCACCAGTGGTTCAGGGCCCCAGGTCCCCTTAATCTACCTTTGTTTCCAAGGCCAGAGCATTCAAGAAAAATCAAAAGTTCTTTCTTCATTGATGTCGTTAGCTCCCTCAGCAATTCCACAGTGAATGTACGAGTGCTATCCTAAGGATGCAGTGTCTGTGGGGTTCTCTTCCACCAGTAGCTCCCCAAACGTGGCAGAAATCCTCATAACTTTGACCAGTGGCCAGAAATGCACCAGAACAAGTACCAACTCCAAACATACCACTCATCTGGAACGCCTTAGCACTGGCAGAACTCTCCTAGGATCATGAAAGCCTGTGAAAATAGACTCTGAGCCTGAGCACACCCATGTGGCCATTCAGTCAGTTCATGGGCCAAAAATACCACCAGTACCTTTCTGCAATAAAACTTTGCCGGATTTGTTCATTCTCAGAGTATTTCCGGGGAATTATCATGGAACTAATTGTTTCTAGCCTGTTCACAATGCCAGTCCGCCACCTGTGTATGTGGCTGAAAATGGAAGAGAGAAATAGTAATGGAGAAATAAACAGAAAAATGAAACAAAAAATCATAGATAACAGGGTTCAAAAGGTTATCCTGGCTCATTGACTCCAATGCCATCATTTCAGCTTCTAGAATGGCCACCAAAATACTGTATATAATGTACTTTCCAGGTGTCTGTCTAATCTTGCCTGGAATGCATCTACGGTTTGAATCATAATTCCTGCACTAGGCAAAACATTCCATTATCTGATGTCCTTTCTGATAGGAAAATTTGCCCAATAACGTAAGTTCAACTGATCTTAAGCTCCAGTCATTCATTTCTTCTTTTATTTTATCCAGTAGAAATAGTAGTTTTCTTCCACTTCAGTTTTTATAATCCTTGCTTTTATAAATTCTTTTCATTTGTGTAAAAAAAAAAGGGTTATGTTAACCCTTGAACCATCAAATACTTTTAAGCACTATCCTTCAGAGAATGAGGCCCAGGCACTTTTGATTCAAAAGCTATAAAAAGTAGCATCAAAAGTATCACTTTTTGTATTTAAAAACTAAAAGAGCCAAGCCTTCCAACTTTATGAAGGAAGGTGATTTCAGAAGTGTGGAGCATAGCTATTAAAAGCTCTCATCCTGAATGTTTTCAAATTATATTCAGCACATAGCCAGACACGAGCAAATGCAGACCTAAAAAGATGACTAGGAGGAAAATAAAAGGCAAGTCATACTGAGCTATTGCTAACATTCTCAGCAAGAAATAATATCTTGCAATTAATTGCAGATTTTATTGGTAGTCAGTAAAGTGATTTCAAAACTAATATGGCCAAATAACCTGACTCCATTTGGCCCTTAGCTGTGTCAGTCTGTGCCAGCTGCAGTCTTTTAATACTACAACCCGTTAAAAAATAATGCATTACAGTTACGTACAATACTCTAAAACACATGTTTAAAAAAAAGCCGGGTAAAATACAAACACACAAAAAAGAGCTACAAAAATCAAGGGTTTTTTGCAGGGGGAGAGGGAGGTTGTATTTTTAAGGCTTGGTGTGTTGTAGAGTAATGAGTACAACGTCCCATTCAAACACTGGCATAGCCGCAGCAAATGGAAACACCTCATTCACTTTCAAAGACATGTGCCAGGAACATACCTGCCCACTCACAAACATACCCACACATAGGCCACTTACATGTCAGCATCCATACCCTCCAGTTCTAACCCACTGGAGTGTTGTACTCTGAGACATTTCCGCCTTCATCTTTGTATCAGATATTGAGAAATCAGGTTCTCTTTGTGGACACCAATTTTATTCATTTTTAGATGTCTTATGTAATTTTATTGGTACTTTATTGTGCCTATTGTGGCTTGGCTTGACCTTCTAGTTTTGTTACTATAGTGACAGCATGAGGGGGCAATTTAGTAGAATATGTTAGAAATTGTTTTAAACTTTAAGAATGCATAATCTTTGTATGGAGAAAGTCAGGAGTGAAGGTTAAATTAGAGAAACTCTTTGTAAATTCCATGAAAGAGACGTGCTAATCAGAAGTGAAGTGAAGGTTAAGGGTAGCTGATTCATCGCTAGGACTTGAAATCAATGGGCCTATTTGCAAAATAAGATACTACCCAACATGAGTAAGCACAGCAGAATCATGTCCTCATACTTTTGATAAATAAAATACCATTTCTGAAAACACACAGTAAAAAAATATAGGGCTGGATTCTCCCTCACTTGCACCAATGTAAACTAGCAATAACTCCACTGAAGTCAATGGAGCTTCATCAGTGGAAAACAAATATGAATGAGAATCGAGACCCTAACAATCTATAAGGGTTCATTGTATTTGTGGTAAAACCTCTGAACCCTCATTTGCTTCGTTTTATATTTTAATAGGTGTCATTTTACTGAATTCTTTATCAAACAGAAGAGACAATAAAAGGGAAATACAGTTGCACATACCAGTGGTAGTTGTAAAATCAATTAATCTTAAATGATTGTGTTAGCCAAGGCTTTGTTCTCTGAAGACAGAACCTGTGATGCTGACTAATGCTGGTTTTTAAATCATGTTTCATCTCACTAGTCAAGTGACTTAGAAAACCAAGAGTATTTGAAAAGAAGAAAATATTTCTATTTTTTCCCAGAGAAGAGAGTTGTGATAACTTGCAGAAAGCAATATTTTAGTATCCCTGATACTCCAGTCTTCATCATCACCAGATCATTATTCAGCATCAAGGACTTTTTGAGACTATAGGGGATGAGGCCCTGTATCCAGGAATAAACTGGAATGATACTTATAAGGTTTCTACCAGTGAGAATTGCATCAGAACAGCCTGGCAGGATCTGCTGGTGGCAGCTGCAGTTTATTAGTCCTTTCATCCAGAAGAAAATTGCTAATTAACTGCTTATCAGTTGAACTCTTGCCCTGTAAAGTTGTGCACCCTATTATGTTTGAGTCATCACTTTCCCAACACCGCCAAGTCAAAGAGCTCTGTTGTTCAGATATCCAATTTCTGGTACCTCCAAACATGGGGCCAGGAAGGAACCTAGAGATTGGCTCTCAGATTTTTAATTCATTTATTTTAAATTAAAGTTAATTTTGTGTTCAGGAAAGATGCCAGATTGATAGCCTGAAGGCCTCTGCTGAGTCATAGGACAGACAGTGCACGTAGCAATACTGCAAGCTTCCTTACAGCGCCGTCTCCATATACCTAAACCCTGTTTGGAAGGGATCACACCTAGACTGAGACGGCAAATTTGGTCAAGAAAAGCCTCTAGTGTAGAGCAGACCTGTGTCAGCTTTTTACACCGAAGCAGTGGTGGTGTACACACTGCAATCCACCCCCTGCCAGTCCAACTCTCCTGATTCTGCAACAAAATAAAACCACCTCAATGAAAGACACAGAGCTTTTTGTGCTTTTTTTTTAGTGACAAAGCAGTAGTATAGACATCACCCTTGGTTATGTTGCGGTAAATGGCCTTGAGGAAGTGTCCCACAATGCCCATCCTGACTGCTCTGGCCATCAGTTTGAATCCATCTCCCCCATTTTAAAGGCACAGGAATTTTTTAAATTCCACTTCCTGCTTGGTTGATCTGGAGAGCCTGCCTCTCAACTTCCCAATTGACCATGTTGGCTCCATACACCAAATGCTTTCCTCCTTGGAGCGCACTGGCGCTTCTGAATCTCATCAGCATTTGAGGAGAGAAGGCTGTGCAGTCTCAGCTCTGATCCAGCCAAAGGAACTTCAATACTTATAGTCCAATTTCTTGTTTAATGATGGAGAAGAGCCATGAAGGAAACATGCTGCAGTGCTGTGTGAAAATCAAGATGCTGCAGTGCAGCAGGGTGTACCAAAACACTAGGGAGTCAAATTGCCAGCAGAGTGCTGGCAGCTGTCTTCTCCGGTGCTTCACGGACAGGGGATCCCCGGAGGTTCCCCTGTCTGCAGAGTGCCAGGGAAGACAGCCACCAGTGCTCCATGGACAGGGGATCCCCAGAGGTTCCCCTGTCTGCAGAGCACCAGCAGCTGTCTTCTCCAGCACTCCATGGACAGGGGAACCTCCAAGAGGGAGTCTCGGCAGCTCCCTCCTTGCCAGGACCCATGCAGGTCTGGCAAGAAGGGAGTCCCGCTCTCTTCTCCCTGGGACCCATGAAGGTCCCGGCGAGAAAGCAGCCACGCAGCTCCCTTCTCAGCGGGCAGCCAAGGCTCTGTCTACACTTGAAAAGTTAAGTTGACCTTGTTAAGTCAACTTAACAGAGTCGACTTAACTTTTTAAGTATAGACATAGCCATAGAAACTGGAAGGGCCCATGATAGGTCATCGAGTCCAGTTCCCTGCATTCATGGCAGAGTCACCTGTCTGTTAAGTAAACCTTCTTTCACAAAAAAGAAACAATGTAATTAAGTCACTGCTTTTATTGGTGGCATTTCCAGTAGTGAACTTCTTAGTGTCTTTGAAGAGAAAAGACACATTTGTTGCAGACTCATTAACACTTCAGAATTCATTTCATTTGAATGGGTAACATTCTTCAATGTATAAGCAGGATAGACTTCCATTGACTCATTGTGATGTCAGACAGTTTCAATGAATTATTAAAATCCAATTTAAACTTCATCATCACTCTGAAGCCAGGTGATTGATTTATGTTTTACAGCATTGTGCATTAATCTGTCATAATTATAGGATACCACTAGGATTGGGTTGAGATTTTTGTTGCGCTACTACAGAGCCTGGTGTTTACTATAAAGTTTGGATATATACCTATATTCTTCATCCTCAATATTGTGCTGTGTTGATTACATTACACTGAATCTGAATAGGATGTTCATTTTCTAAGCTTTTTTCCCTAAGTGTGGACTTTTTTCTATATCTGCATTATAAATCAGGTCTCTTTTTATGTACTATTTCTTAGCTCTGAGTATATAACCTTCCTTTCTGTTTACAAATCAACCATATTGATGCTTTCTATTTTCAATGTGTCATTTTCTCCACTAATTTAAAGATATATCAACAGGCAACAACAACAACAACAACAAAAAACAACACAAAACAAAACAAAAAAAACCCCACCACTTTAATACCTGACTATTTAGCTCCATTTCTAATACTAGGCATATTTCTCATTATTCAAAAATAAAGAATGTATACTTATTTATTTCATAAATATACCCAGCAGCCAGGACTGGATTATCACAGGGGCTTTAGGGGCCCCGGCCTAAAGGAGAGCCCCAGCTCCAGCCCCTAAAACCTCTACCTGATCCCCCCGCCCTGCTCAGTACCAGTGGGACTTGGGGGAGCACTGAGAGTGCCCCTGCCTTGCCAGCACTGGGGGGGGGAGAGGCAGGGACCTGGGGCCAGAGGCCAGACTCCATGCTCCCACCCCAGACCAGCTGGTCTGCTCCCAGGGGCAAGGCGGGCCAGTGCCTGTTCACTCTACCAGGGAGGCAGGGCCCATCGGTGCATGGTGCAGCCTCCACTCCACTGTGGCCCACCAGAGGCTGCACCGCACACCAGCTGGCCCCACCCTGGGGACAGACTGGCCAGAGTGGGGTTGGGGCTGGAGCGTCCTCTGCCCCAGGGTCCTCCCACTCTAGTGACAGCCTGCCCACAGGCTGCCATGCTGGGGTCTGGAGCCCTGCAGTGGGGCTGTTGGGCCCCAGGTGGGGGGGAGAGGGTGTCAAGGCCCCAGGATGCGGAGCAGGCCGGTTAATCCAGCAATACTTTATATATGCTAACCAAGTTATGCATAACACATTCCTCATTCTTAAAGCAAATAATGTTTTCATTTCAATAAGCAAATAACTACCATAGATATTTCTTTTTCCCCAAATTTCCATTTTTTTTCAGAATTTTTTTTTTTAAATCTGTTTTTTTTCCACATGACTTCAAATTTTCCAGAAATTTTACAGCTCTATTTTAGCCACAGCACACATCAGAATCTCATGTTCAGCTGATTATCCACCATGCCACCATCAATCTTTTTCAGAGTCACTGCTTCCCAGGAAAGAGTTTCCCCCTCCTAAAAGTATGGTTCTCTCCAAACTTTGTCAATGATGATTTTTCTGTGTTACAGTCTTTCTGGCAGGAAACATTTCTCTCTCCACCTCTTTTTCTACATCTACTGCTCCATTATATTGCCTATGCTCCATTACATTTCCTATTGCATTGTAATGGAGTATAAAAAACAAATAACCTTTCTAAGCCAGAAGAGTAACAAAGTCTGAAATATTATATACTTGGCTCAGCAAAATTAGTCTATGACACCATGAAGCAAACAATTTTTTGCATGTTCCACTCCACTTGTGTTGACGGGGGGAACTAAAGGGGATGTATGCTCCAAACCATCCCTTAGCCTATCAAAGCCCCCTGCAGACATACCATGGGGTTGAGGCTGAGAGTTGTTGTGGGGCATATGGGTGAAGCTACAAGAGTAGCCACTCTCCAAGATCTGCTGTCCTAAAATCCAGTGGATTTCTGAGCAAAAATTCCTATAAGGGATCAAGAAACATCCACACTGACAGTACTGCAAGCTTTTAGCTCCCTGAATGCGAAAAGAAATGAGGAAAAACAAATTGTGTAGCAAAATTAGCAACACGTTTGCCTTCTTGCTTTCCAGAGAGAACAACTCCACTCGTATGAGGCAGGTCTTGCGCAACACAAATTAATGTAGCCTAAATGAGATCCTATTACTACTTCCAAGTGTTCTGCTTTCTTTCAGCAGAAATGACTTTGGGTGCCATTTGTCACCATGGTACCTATCCTTGAAAATATGCATTGGCATTCTACAGGATTTCCTGTGCTCATGTACAAAGAAAGCAGATGAAAGTTTTGGTCAAGAGAATATTAACAATTCCCCAAACCAAAAGTTGGCTAAAAGCTAGTTAGAGTTGCTACTGCCTAATGTCACACAATTCAAAATCACTCGTGAAATGTACATGCATTTGTATTGTATGGCTTGCCCATGGGGCCACTCCTCCCACAAAAAATCCTTCTACATTTTGCAGCACTCTGAATGAGAACCATGTTCTCTGTCAAGATTTCTAAAATCACCATCTAATTCTCTATTACAGCCTTTCTTAAAATCTGCTTTTGCTGTGATGGCTGCAAATCACTCTCATTTAACATCAGTTAGGCAAACAGTGAGCTGAGATGTCTGCTTTTCTGCCCAACTGTTTTATTGCTACCTGTATTCCCAACTTCATGTACCTGTTCATCTGTCTCCTCTATCTGCTGCATCCCAACACCTGCCTTGGATCTCATTGGGCAGGGAACCATCTTCCCTATTACTTTTTTGCACAGGATGGCCCAGATTTTTGATTAAGGTTCCTAGATGTTATCATAATACAAATACACAGTCACTGTGAGTGCGTCTACACTTGTAAATTAAGTCGACCTAAGCAGGCTTCAGGGCCATCCCTAGGGGGGAGCGGGGTCCAAGGCCAATCAGCCTAGGTGGGGCCTCCACCCCCCCATACTGGAGAGCCGTGGCTGCAGCCCAGGGAGCCGAGGCCACAGCCTGGGGAGGCGGCGAGACAAGGCCACATTCCCAGCTCCAGGCAGCAGGGAGCCAAGGCCAGAGCCTGGAACAGTGGTGAGCCGAGGTCATGGACATGGCCCTGGGTGGTGGGGAGCCATCCCCGGCTGAGGCTGCCGCTGCCCCAGCCGCAGCCAGGACCCCCGGTGGCCGTGGCCAGCCCAAAGGCCGGGACCCAACCACCTGTCCTGCCCCTGGGCCTGCCTGCTCCACCCTGAGAATTAAGGAAAAACTAGTTCGAATTAATAACACCTCATTTAAATTCGAACTAGTGTCTAAATCGACTTTATTAAGTCAACTTAGCCTGTGTAGATGCCCCAAGTCGACTTGGTCAACCTAGGGCAAGGGGGACAAGGGAGCCACCGTGGCTCCCTTGTCCCCTGGGGAGCCCCTTCTCCCTTCTCCCCAGACCTGCGGCTTCCCTGCCAGAAGAGCCACGGTCTTGGGGAGAAGGGCTCCCCAGCCAGGGCTCCAGCAGGAAGGGATCCCCCACTGGAACTCTGGCTGAAGAGGCTGGGAGGGGAGCGGAGTGGGTCGCGTTGCCTCGGCCCACCCAGAGCCGTGCTGCTGCCGGCAGGGCAGAGCCGGCCCCGGCCATGGCCGGCAAGAGGTCGAGTTGGCTCAGCCCACCTGGAGCTGCTGCTGCCGGCAGGAGCTGGGGCCAGGAACCAGAGGCCGCCCGCTGGCAGCAGTGGCTCCTGCAGACGGGAGCCGGCTCTGGGGCGGGGAACCAGAGGCAGCCCGCCAGCTGATGGGCTGGCAGGGCACCTGAAGCCTGGCCCCACCCCCTTTTGGGCGGCCCCTGACTTAGTGCATAATGCTCAGGTATGATCAATGATCATCTGTTCAGTGCTGATGTCCAGCGTGTCTGAAAATGGAAAGCAGATGATATGAAAGTGGGAGTCATGGCTGTCAATGTGGCTACGTCATGACATGACACCCAACATTATTGTTAGAAGAAAAGCACGCGTCTCAAAATGCCTCTCTTGAGTGTTCTCAATATTGCTGTCCCTCTCCCACAGTTTCAGTCCATGCACCACACCTAGCTACTGCTCCATAAGACGTCAAACTTCTGAGCACATCTGTGTAGGGAATTGGTTACTGCTATCTTTTGCTATTTTTTATACAAAACAAACAAGGAGTTTTTGTGATGCTTTTAATGACTAACAATTTATTTATCTCGTGAGCTTTCGTGGGAGAAAATCCCACTTTGTCAGATGCTTGAAGCTGGAGAATTTACAGAATGGGAGGAAAATAAATGCAGAGAAGTATAAATCACAGGCTCAGGTTAGACCATTAGAGCAAATCAAAGCAGTTATTTAGATTCAAACAGTGTGGAACAGCATATTAGAAGGAGGGGAGTTAGAGAGAAAACAAAATTACCTTTTGTAATAAGAAAGCCAACCGATATCTCTATTCAAGCCCAAGGTAATGGTATCAAATTTGCATATGAATTCTAATTCTGTAGTTTCTCTTTGAAGCTTTGATTTGTAATCAATTTGCTTAAGTATGGCAATTAACGTATCTTCCATGGAGTAAGCAGGGAGATTGAAATGTTCCCCTATTGGTTTTTTAATGCTGTTATTTCTGATGTCAGATTTGTGTCCATTTATTCTTTTGCGCAGAGATAGTCCAGTTTGTCCAATGTATAAGGCAGGGAGGGAGGGGGCATTGTTGACACATTATGGCGTATAACACATTGGTGGATGGGCAGCTGAATGAGCCCTTGATGGAGTAGTTGGTTTGATTATGTCCTATGATGGTGTTAGATATGTGGACAAAGTTGGGGGTTTGTTGCAGGGATATGTGACTGCCATAATGTTTCTGTTGTTTGGTCTGTAGTTGCTGGTGGGTATCTGCTTGTTAGTCTTTAAAGGTGCCACAAGACTCCTTGTTTGTTTTGCTGAACTAGACTGACACAGCTACCCCTTTGGAACTTATTTTTTATGCAGCAACTGTAAAAGCTTCCCAAATAAGATGTAATGCCACAATTAAATTGAATGCATTTACTAGTCAAATGCTTTGCAAATTGCTAAGTGATACCACTTCTTATTTCCCTGGGGCCTGCTAGAAAAATAGCTACAATTAATGAGTCATATTCTGCACTCATTTACATTTAGTTGACAGTGAAAGCAACAAATTGTCTGGGTGTAAATGAAACTAAATTTGGCCTATAATTTTCCATTTAGTCCTGTTTTACAGCCTGTCTTGTTTCACTGAACCAAGAAATTAATCATTTTATAAAAGCTCCATTTATATTTCAGTTTTCACCCTTGGACTTCAAAGCACTTTACAAATATTTCCCAAATAACAGATGTGCAGCCACATCTGGGCTAGAACAGGCCTGCAGCTTCAAGGACAACAACCAGCTGCTTTCTGGCTCTCCTGATCTCATTTTTTTCCTGTCATATTAACTGGAAACTAGGTAGAGTTATGGACCATAGACGCATTGGCCTGTACAATTCATTTCACACAAGCCCAAAACCAGATCAGGGTTGCAGAGACTGAAGGTAATGTGACATTCCACCCTTTTCCCCTAAACTTCAATGAGGAAGCATTACTCAAATATTCAGAAACAGTTTAAATAGGACACAGTTGTCCTACGTAGTGATGGATAACTACATAAAACCCCAGAGTTCTTCACCACTCTTCTGGTTTAATTCACCTTACAGCCATCAGCAACAGTTCCATCTATTCTGCAAACCAGGAACCAAAGGAATTGTACAAGCGCTTTATTCAGTTGCATGGGAGGTCTCTGATGTGTGCTCAGTACAGAAGTAAAGGGCAAGCAGAATGAACCATCACAAATGTTAGTATTCTGCAAAAACATACAAATCAAAGCCATCAGCCATTGTGCAGAACGTACAGTGACACAACAGCCTATTGAAGTACCCCCAGCATCCCCGGTTTCACTGCCCATTTGCTGCTTGAATTTAACCATTATAAATGACAGATCACTTCCGAAAAATTCCCGATTTCTGTCACTTGAAAAACCAAGTGTGACATCTGCATTGGGTCTAGTCCAGTCACCACTGCCGTCTATGGGAGTCTTTCCATTAATTGCAATGGGCACTGAATGAGGCCCATTCTTAAACTTCAGTATAAAATTCTTTTGCTAAAACCCCGTGAGAAAGGCACAAAAACGGTCCTTACATACAACACAGGAGAAACATGCTCAACTGTGTACTCCAGATCTAGGATTTTGGGTCAGGCAAACAAGAGATGGATACACAGACGGATAAAACAACGTGAAAATAGGGAGTGTGTATGGGATAGTGAAGTGGCCGGTCACAGGGGGAAAGGGAGAGGCTCTTTAATTAGAGCTTGTAGAAAATTTTCCTTTCAAACATTTTAGGAAGCTCTTTTTTTCATTCAAAATTTGCTTGGATTTTACTTCAGAGCTTCCTCCCACATGTTCTGTCCCTTTATTCATCACCCCCCCACCCCCCACCCCCATTTTCCCTTTTGAGTCCACATTATCCCTTAAAATGATCAAAGACTTTGGTCATGGAGCATGCTAGAAGAGGTGTAAGAGGCAGATCCAGGAAGTAGCTACACTCCATAGAGCGCTCCCCTTAACAGCTGGTAGATTTCTGCTGTTCAAAGAGTAAAACACAGTGTACATAAATGATGGGACAGGAGGATAGGGGAGGAGGAGGAGAGAGTTTAGTTGTGGGTTTGGATTAGGACACTATGAGCTATGAGGCAGAAGCATAGATGAGGGAAAGATCTGGCACTATACAAGTAACATCAACAACTTAATTCTCAGCTATTAAGTCTCTCTTCCCTTCCCTGTACTTTGGAAAGTTCCTCTCAAAAGAAAGGCTCAAAAGAAACCCTGCCCTTCTCATGGACACCAATTGCTCTGCCAGAATTCAGCCCTCAGTTGTAAGCACATTGATGTAAAAGATAAGAGAGCAGTTTTCATACCAGACCTGATACAGATGCTGTATAAAAGAGAGTGAGGCTTTTTGACCAGTAACACACAATACAAAAAGATACCCCCCAACCTACTTCCCCCTCCCCCTCCCCCAAATCAAGATCAAATTTGTGGTTGCAGAACTCCACTACATATTTTTTTTCTTGGCCTTCTCCCTAGTGACTTCCAGCATTCTGGTAAAGGGAATATTTTAAATAACCAGGTGGGTGGGGGTGGAAATGGACACAAGAATTCTCCACATATCCCATTTCCTCAGGGAATAGCATTACAGTTAGACTTTGGTTAGTCAAAATGTTGGAGGCTGGAGCCACGCCAATAAGGACTAACTTAAATCTGTAATTGAAAACATTCCCAAACCATTGCAGCTGACTATAAACATCTGAGAAAATAACATAAAAGTTCCCTGTGATCACTTTTTGGGTAATGCCAGAATAGCCTTATTGGGTTGAATTGTTGTCAAACACAGACATAAGGTCAACCTGAGCCATGAGCTGAATCCAAGATATGCTTAAGCCTCCACTACCTTAAGAATTTTAAATGATGCTATCAGCAAGACTGTAACTTTACCATAGTAGTAAGCACTCTATAATGTATTCCATATTGATTGTAATTAATACTTACAGGTATTAAATCACAGACAACTAATCATTGGTGATTTTCCATCATGCTAATCAAACAAAAAAATCACACAAGGTATCTATTTCTCTTTACCAATACAAGCTGAAAGCACTTTAAATATAAGGAAAACATTCCAATTAGAAGCATATCTGCTGTTACAGATTTCCCCTCTTTTTTTTTTAAATGTAAATCTGTTCCTGTACTTTTATCACCTAAGTCATAAACCCCTCCACTGGTAATTAGTTATGATATCACAAATAAAGGATTACAACTTCAGATGATGTCACAGGAAGCGCAGAGTAATATAGATGATGTTTTCCTGTTAAAATAATAAATAAAACCCAGACTTGAAGGAGAGATTTGTGCAGTATTAGACTGATCTACAATACTGCATCTCATAGAAAGGTTTTTCTATCTACTATAAGAAAATCCAGAGAGTCCGGAGCTGTAGAATCTTGGCACTAAACTTTCTCAAATTTCATGAAATATCATTGGCTTTTCAAAGACTTATTAGAACAAAATGAGGATAAATATGTGGCATGGTCAAAGGACAATTACCAAATACTTTTTTTTCGCAGTGGGTTTTCTGCCTGCACTGAATTGTGCATCTCATCACAGTTCGTTACATGATAATCAGATTGTTTCATGTGGGTTCTACTGGCCTTTTGTTAAAATTTCAACTGGAAAATGCATTTACATTTTTAATGTGTGTCTTGCTGACGTGTCACTGTTGCCCTGTGGGAGAATCAGTATTTGAGGTGCAGGGTAATAGGTGGATTGGGAAGAGAAATAATTCCATTTGCTAAAATAAATGAATTAAACTAATATGCACATGAAAAGGGCTGAAGGGAAAAGAAGCTACCATTGTTCAATGTTTTATTACTTGAGCACTGGGCAAAAAGCCATTAAAAATAAAATGCCAACCTCCTTTAGAAAGCCTTATAAATTTAATTAGATTAATTATAAATCATACCTTTGAGATATCGCCCTTGTTATAAATTACAGTTCTGTACAAAATCTCACTTTTGCAGAGAAATACAAGGCAACCATGAAAGGATTGACAATAATGAATGGAAGTAGATACTATTTTTCACTGCTGATGTGATGCTTCACAAAATACTGATCAGTTTTTGTGTATACACCATTTAAGCAATAACATTAATGGAATTCAAACCTCTCCAATAACAAAAATAGTCTATTATTGACTGATAGATGATGAAATACAAATCAAAAAGCTTTATATTTAGCAACTTACACATCTCAGAAAATATCTCATCACTATTATTATACCTCATTAGGGAACTGAATGTTCTTACGAGTAAATAAGTGGTCCCAAATGATGGTCCGTGCTGGCTGCTCATATAGTTCTGGCCATCCTCTGCATCCAGCTCTATACGGTATTACTTTTCCACTTATACTGCCACTGCCATTGTTTCAGGGATATTACCCAATGGAAATGGTGAGTAGCAGAGGAGTTGGTCCACAAGATCATCTCTCTGTAAAGAGATCCACAAGCTGAGAAAGTTTGAGAAGCCCTGGAGTGGCTCCATTGGAGTAAATAGTGATGTGCTCTTTCAAACCTGCACATTCTAAATGATGATACAGGCCAGACTGAGACATGGAACCCACTGATGCCATTATGTGGGAACTGCAAGCAAATGCTGCATTTTAATGGCAATCCTGGATGGGAAATCTTTCTTGCTTCCTTTTGCCATTGACACCTGTTAAGGAAAAGCATCAGGAGAAATTTGTTCTCTGTTAGTCATTGTTTCCCAAGAAATTGCCACCACCAACAACAAAAAAGACACACCTACAACTATAAAACCTAACTATAATAGAAGGGCGAGCAGCTGAGAAAAGATTAGAACAGCATATTCAACAGTGCTTTGTGCCTTGTTTTTCTTTCCGATATCTACTTGGGAAGCTTAGAGAATTCACTTTTTGGAAGTTGTTAGGGCTCCTGGTGTGAAAAATAGCAAAAGCAGAGAGAAAGCACGGCAAGTGTGTGAGCCACCAAGGTGAGGAGATTTGGCTGCAGGAGGAGGAAGGTGAGAGATTATAATAATTAGAAAGACACCAAATCCTCAATCAACATAATTGACAAAACAAATAAATATACCCAAACTTAGCCCTGACCTACACCACAAGATTACTTGGTTATAACTACGTAGCTACAGGGCATCCATATCCCTAATAGCTACTGCCTCTTTGGAGGCGGATTAGCCTCTCCCATTGGTTTAGTTATCCCCTGTCAACTTAGAGCATTTTCATGAATGGTCTACAGTGGTGCAGCTGCATCCATGTGATGCAGCATTTTAATTCTAGATCTGCCCTTAGGTCACATAAAAAAAGCCAGAGGAGTGAAAAAAGGCAACCAGAAGACCAGCAGAGGATGGGGGATATCCACTTTATTTAATTGAGTCTGACATGGAATCTGGAATATGTTCAGTGAGTCTGGTGGAATCTCCTTCCTTAGAGGTTTTTAATGTGCATCTTGACAAAGACCTAGCTGCAATAATTTAGTTGGAGTTGGTCCTGCTTTGAGCATGGGGTTGGACTAGATGACCTCCTCAGGTCCCTTCCAACTCTAATCTTCTATGATTCTCTGGCATGCAGGGTTACCTTGCGTGTGTGTGCACGCACGTGTGCATTCTCAGGGATAGCATCTCATAGCCCTCAGAGACATAGTTTGGGCTCTTGAGGCCAAAGTGGCTGAACTGGAGGAGAAAAGGGAGACAGACAAGTAGAGAAGACTCTTAGGGATACAGTAAAATAGTCTCACCTCCTTTCCAACAGCCCCTGTGCTGTTAAAGAGAATAAATAGTTAGAGTTGTTGAGCTGAGGAAGGAGTCTGCAAAGGTGGGATATGATCAAGGTATATAAACTCATGAATGATGTGGAAAAGCGTTTATCCTTTCACCCAACGTAAAACCACAGGTCACCCAATGAAAATAATAGGCAGTAGGTTTAATACAAACCAGAGGCAGTACTTTTTCTCACAGCACATAACTAACCTGTGGAATTCATTGCCATGATGGCCAAAGGTATAACTGGGTTCAAAAAAAGAACTGAATGAGGTCTGAGAGAATAGGTCCATCAATGGCTATTAATCATAGAATCATAGAATAATAGGGTTGGAAGGGACCTCACGAGGTCATCTAGTCCAACCCCCTGCTAAAAAGCAGGACCACTCCCACTAAATCACCCCAGCCAGGGTTTTGTCTAACCGGGCCTTAAAAATCTCCAAAGATGGAGATTCTACCACCTCCCTAGATAGCCCATTCCAATGCTTCACCACCCTCCTAGTGAGAAAGTTTTTCCTAATATCCAACCTCGACATCCCCAGCTGTAATTTGAAACCATTGCTCCTTGTTCTGTCCTCTGTTACCCTCGAGAACAGCCTAGCTCCCTCCTCTTTGGAGCAACCCTTCAAGTAGTTGAAGGTTGCTATCAAATCTCCCCTCAGTCTTCTCTTCTGTAGACTAAATAAGCCTAGTTCCTTCAGTCTCTCCTCATAAGTCATGTGCCCCAGCCCCCTAATCATTTTTGTTGCCCTCCGCTGGACTCTTTCTAATTTGTCCACATCCTTTCTGGGGAGCCCAAAACTGGACACAGTATTCCAGGTGGTCAGGAACATAATCCCATGATCACAGTGACCCTAGACCTCTCACCATGAAATTCCAGGAGAGGAAGATGGGGTGAATCACTCCATAATTACCCTGAAGCCCTGGTACAGGCCTTGTTAGGGACAGGATACTGAGCAACATAGACCATGGTTTGTCCCAGTATGGCAGATCTTACATTCCTAATTACATAATACTATTATAACCTCCTTATTTGTTTCATCACAAAGTCTCTCTCTTGGATTTAGCAGCATTGGATGTATCCTCTGTCAACAGTAGAGCTTGATGAATGAGCAGGACTTGAGCAACAGCCTACTGCCCATCATCCTGTACCTTATGGTCCACAATCATCATCATTTGAGTTCGTGGTTTTAATTGGTCCGAGTCAGTGGAAACCAAGGCACAAGCTTTCCCTCCAAAGGACAGCTGAGACAGGGCTCTACCACTACTTGCCATTCTTACAAACCAGCAAGTCCCCTTTACTTTGAACGCAAGTGGCTGCATTTACCATTCATGGATGGGTAAAACAGTGTTTTTGCTACCTCTGTGAACATTTCTTGGATAATCCTACATTTGTGAAGCTGTAATGATCATTGTGCAGTGACCCTGACAGATTGGGTTTGCAGTGTTTGACCAGGCAAGAAGTTGAAATGGATGAATCTATTATTTAAAAAATAGTGACTGCCCCCAAAGCTAAGAGATGGATAAAAGGATGATCAATTCATATTCTGTGTTCTTTTAAATCCCAGCAACAAAGCCTTCTCACAAAAAAAAAATGTTTTATACATATAGGTTTTGAAAATGAAATGCTAAATTGGAACTTCTTTGGCGCCTGGTTTCAGCTATAATCCTAATTTTTGAAGTCACCAGTTTGCTGTGCACTAAGAACACATTTAGCTGAATGCTGTCATGGCATTTGGTACTAAACTAAGCACTAAATTTGGAATACAATCTACCAATGTCCCTAAGCCAGATCCCATAACCTACTTCCTTGGCTTGCCGCCAGTGTTGTGTTATGAGTCACAAAGAGAAACAAACACAAGATATGTAACATTAAGTAGGGCAAAGCTCCTTTGCAGTATTTCATAGCAGGACAGTCGGTGTTCCGCAACGTATACATTTACACAAATTAGAGTGACTCTTCTGAGACAGAGCCTCATATTTGTAATAAGAAACATCTTTTCAATTAGTTTCACCTAATGAAATTTGTATACTGTGAAGTGGGAGTTATGCTCCTGGGTAGAAACTAAAAACTTCTCTCAGCTCAATCCACCCATTTTCTGCAGCAGTCATTAGCAAATTTTATTGTATCCTGGTGTCAGAACAGTAACAACTATTGTTTGCCTAAAACACAGGTCCATTTATAAACTGCAATACGACACATTTTGGAAACCCCCCACTGAAAAGCACTTCTATAAAATCCATTACTGGCAACAAAGCACAATTTTTGATTCTCCAAAACTGACACTAGAGAAGCTTCAATATGATTTTTAGTTTTCTGTGATCAGGCATTCATTTCTCTGTGCCATCTTTCCAGGCATGGCAAAAAAAAAAAAAAAAGCTTTTAAAAAAATGAAATAAAAAGGAGGAGGGAATGGAGGCACCACATTTTTCATCTCTCCAACTGAAAACTTGGTGTTGCTCATTTTCATTACAGCAAGGCCCTGTAGAATGAGTAGAATGCCTAAAATGTACATTTGCTCTTATGGAAATATTGACCCATAAGTTTTTGTTTAAATCCTCCCTGTGTATCTCCAGAGACAAAGTAATATCCATGGTAACAAACAACTTCACGGCAGAACAGATAACACATCCAGAAAGAGTATAATAGCTCTGTTTATTGATGACTAAAAGTACTAATGCTGAAGCAGAATGGAAGAGGACTCAGATTCAGCTGAATCGCAGAGCTTTTATATCAGGATGCTGTTTTGCAAACATGTCCGAAAACTAAAAGAAAAATCAATTTTACCCAATAGTTTAATTTCACAACTATTTTGTAGAAGGGGAGAGAAAAGGAGATACCTTTCTGAGTTTATGGTTCTCCATAGGGCAGCTAAAGAAAAAAAATGGATCAGAATGAACCAACAGTGGAGAGGGGCACAATACACATGAATAAATCACCATTAAACCAAAGTGTTTAGATCAATAGTTTTTATTGAAATTTTGTTTTCTGCGATATGTACTCCCTTCATAGGGGGTTGTAAACTTCTGCAAAAAGAAGAAGAAAAGACTGTGGGCCAAGTTTTCAGAGGCTTGTTTCACTGAGCCTTGCTTCAAATAGGACCCAGCACTCTAGACCAGAAAGGACCAATGTATTAATGTTAGGTCTAAGCAAAAAGTGATTTTCAGATCCTTTTAAAATATTTGTAGGCTTCCTGCTCTTCAAGAGGCCTGCAAAGTTAGACTGCTGGTAGCTAAGACAGCAGACACTGCAGGGAGAAGGACACAAAAATAGTCCCAGTGTAAATGGTTGGCAGCCCATGACCTGCTGGAGAGGTGCCTCCTAGTGATGTTCAGGGGAATAGCTCAAGTGGCAACCCCATCTGGTTGCCTGTGCTTCATTTTTCTGGTCTTTAGTTCGGACCTCAGCCCTCCAACCAAGTCCTTTTCAGTTCTGCCCTTCTGGGATATGGTCTAGTCCCAGCCATCCTACACTGCATCAGTGGCTGCTGTTAGTCCTATCACTGCCCACTGGCAATCTGGGAAAGGAGGGAAGGACCCAGGCCCACCCACTTCTTCAGGCCCTGACCCAGGAACCCTATGCGTCACAATTTGGCACCATGTCAACCCCCAACTCAGTTCAGCACACAATACAGTAGGTCCCCTGGATCATGTCCATGTCTTCCCCAAGTACCTCTCATGCTTGTATCAGGATCTGGGCTATGCCCAAGCCCTGGCAAACCCCATATAGCTGTTCCTGGTCCTGCCTCCCACAGCCAGCTCAATAGCACATCTTTCTGCTCTGCAAACCAGCGGAAGACAGCCCAGAAGTGGGGCTGTAGCCTGCCTTTTATATAGGCTCCCGGGCCCTGATTGGCCTTGCAGCCACCTGCCCTTAATGGCTATTCCCTTTTACAGGGCTTTTAACCCCTTTGCTACCAGAGCAGGGAAACTGCCCTGCTACACCCAGCCATTTCATTTCAAAATAAAACAATTTTTTTAAAAAACCCCAAACCAGCAAGTTCAGAATACATGAGGGTGTGGGATAAAGACGATCAATGCTCCTTTGGGATGATTTGCACAGCACACAGTTTAGCTACTTGGGGGTAATGCAACCATCTCAAATTCACACCACGCTTCCAGGAGCACGTAAGCTGTTATTGTTGCAAATCAGATGACTCTGTCAGAATGAGAAGAGTATTGTTCTTATGCTAGACGGGAGAGGAGATCTTTAGTTTTGGAAGGCGAGCTTGAATTTCTAATGCTGATGTGCAGCAAAGGAACATTTCCCACAGTGCACAAGATGTTTTAGGATCATCATCCTTACCACAACAAGTAACATCATGGGGCACGGGATGTGCACCACAGCATGGAAGGTTGACACCACACCAAATGCTTCAATCCTTTTCTATACATGCCTTCTCTTAGTAGGGTTTCCTGTACTTCTGACAAATGTTTTTGTTGCAGAGATTTTCTGTATGTCTGGAAGAAAGGGATGATCTATAAACAAGGGCTAGTTATCTGAAAATCAGTACTCAACATAGCATCTCTAATGACATTATCAGGACCCTAGCTTTACCCCTTGGCAATGATTCAATTTCTCCCATCACCATGCCAGGGCATTGGTTCATTACCCACCTTAGTACTAATCAGGCCCATGCTGGCTTACTTTTGAAGATCTGAAATACAGGATCCTATGCCCCTGTTACCCTGCTGAATTAATGTCTTCTCAGATATATCCCTATTTGAAGATGAAGCCAATGCAATAATTACTGAAGCCAATGAGGTAATTACTGAATTATTGAAGATGAAGCCAACATGGCAATTATGTACGTAAAGGAGTCCAAAATTAAGTCTCACTTCACTGAAATTAACTTTGAAAGAGACACTGTTCTCTAGCAATACTGAGTATAAATTGATCAAGTTGTTTTAAAAACAGCAGTTTTCATCCATATAACACTTCTGCCAGTTGGAGTCAGCAGCAACAAGGAACAGATTCAGTATCAGTTAGTATATTTCAACAATACAATACAAAACAAAACCAAAGCAGCTTGAGCCCCTACCCAGTAACTTGGGATAATTACACACCGCCCCTTGGATGCCTCTAGAGGTAATACTTCCCTTCTCACAAGCCCAGAGACAGAGTGTAGAAAAAAAGAGAACAGCAACATGGCATTAACTTGGAAAAACACCACAAGCAGGATTCACATGCACAAAACCATGAACAAAACACCCACCCCAGAGTACAAGGGGCAGTTTCCTTTTACCTCAGGTTCTGAAGACCAGCAACAAGAAGTTCCTTTCAAGTGGCTCTTCCACCACAGCACCCCACTTGTAGGTGTTACCCTTAGGCAGACCCAGAGTTCTGAAGTGCAGCTGCAATGTTCATCTCCCATCCTGTTTTGGGGGTGGGAGAAAGATGACACCTTACTCGCTCCACTGTGTGAACACTATGTTTTGGCCGCCAGCTGTCCTGCCAGCCATTCCACAGGCTGCTCATTGCTCTGTAGGCTGTTCTTGCCAGTTGCCTGTCATATGATGCATGCTGGGTTATGATCTGAGAGACTTTTCTGGTCACTCCTGCCATGTAATTATCTGGTTTGATGCAAAATATGCCATGCAAGGTTCCTTTATGAATGCTCATAACATGTTCTGCATTATTGTTATGGTAACATGTTTCCTGCAGCATCATAAACGGGTACAGATGCGAAACATGTTCCCAGGTATTTCACATGGCTCAGGCAGAAGGCAGACAATTGGGGCTGCCTCTCAGCATGAAGGCTAAAGAGATGCATGACAAAGACAATGCAAATTGAGCTCCCTGGATCAGGTTGGACACAGCAGTGAGGGAGAGGGGGGAGTCCCACCTTTTCTAAACAAAGATCACCAGGAAGAAGAAGGAGGGGTGAAGGGAAACAAATACAGACACTTTGAATGGTGAGAGGCTTTTGGCCAGAGAAACTCCATCTTGGAACATTTCCATCTGCAAGAAGGATTGGGCCCTGCCTAGGGAATAGACAAAGACTGGCTGCTAAAACATTTTATAGCCACATCTTGTGAATAGTCCTGGACAGTAATGTTAGGTTAGAATGCATCTTACATTATTTTATATTGATTACTCCTGACTGATTTATTAAATGATTGTGCATTGATTTGCAATATACTCAGTTAAAATCATGTTCTGATCAATAAACTAGTATTTGTTTTATCTAAAGTTGTGTGAACTTTAGAGGGTGTGAATGAGTGAAACTGGGCATTCTCATTTCTTTAATAAATGGGCGAACCAGTGTCTATGAACCTACAGTGATTGGAGAAAGGTCCCAATCCCTGTAGGATGGAAGTTCCCAATGCAGTATCTGGGGGGCAGGGAGTGGGGGGGGCCTGCCCCGGGTGGCTGGACCTCCACTGCCTGGGACCGATTACATGCAGGAGGCTGGTGTGGACTGACCCAGGAGTGGGTGGTCACCTAGCAAAAGCAGGGTAAGTTGGGATTCAAGAGCAGAGATCAGGGGACATAGCAGCACCCCACACCAGATTCTGGGATGGGAATGTCTCAACGCCTGCTTGCTACTCCACCAGCTACCCTTCACCAGTCACCCTGCTTGCCACCCTGTCAGCCACTCTACTGTATACCATCACCTTTTGATACCACCTGCTTCTTCATTATGACCTCTGTGAGTCAGTCTCTTGAGGTTCCACCCAGTTCTCAGTGACTGTCACTTCTTAGGGGGTGAACCTCAGTGCTGAAATGAAACAAGAGCACTGTCCCACAGTAGCTGATTTCAGGTCTAGTAAGCACTTAAAAAAAGATTACTAAGACTCTTAATTAGCTCTGGTTTTGAATAGTGTGTCGGGGGAGTTAACCCATGCCTGGGGCTCTTAGATGGAGCTCACCTTTCCAGGTAGGAATACCTGTCTCCACCCCCATCCAACTTCACAGAGCTCTGGCACCTGAGCCCCATGCTTAGCCAGTTGGTTCAGATGATAGTGACCCTTCAGTCAGAACAGGCTAACATGGTTCTGCTCATACAAAAAGGGGAACAACATTTCATTACCCCTGCATTTAACACTAAAGTGATTTGTAACCCAGCACCAGCCGAAGGGATCATTTAGGCAAAGCAGTTCCACCATGCAGAGCACCTAAGAAGGCAAATACAGTCTGGCCCAGACACCTGTTCCCTACACTCCCAGCCAACTCAGCAGAGAAGAGCTTGTTCAGACTCTGCTTACATCCATATTTGCAAGAACAATAAGGAATCTAGCACATCTAGGACAATAACAGCACAGACCCAAAAGGCCTGAAAGTGATTCAAGCTCAACTGCATAATATAAAACAGAATGAAAATCCCCTCAGGTTTCAGAAGGGTAGCTGTGTTAGTCTGTGTACAGCAAAAACAATGAGAGTCCTGTGGCACCTTAAAGACTAACAAATTTCTTTGGGCGTAAGCTTCTGTGGGCTCCAACCCACTCTGTCAGACGCATAAAGCATCATGCATCTGACAAAGCAGATGAAGCATCATGCATCTGATGAAGTGGGTTGGAGCCCACAAAAGCTTATGCCCAAAGAAATTTCTTTGTTTTTATAGTGCAAATCTCCTAAATTAGTCTGAGTCAAAAGACACACTTGGGAGATGGATATTTATCTGTCCTTGCACTGTTGAAAATTTCTCCCTTCAATTCCATCCAGAAACTGATTTTGCTGAATGATTAAAGAAAGAGAAACAGGATAACTTCCCTATCCCCAACCCTCCAGTAAAACTGGGTAGTGACACACTGTGCAGAGAAGGGCCACAGAGATAGAGATTCTGTCCCAGATTAAGACAGTTTTTCTGAAGTAGAAATCCTTAATCAAAGCTCGCTCGCTCTCTCTCTCTGCTGGAATTAAGTTCCAAAGGGGTAGCCGTGTTAGTCTATTGCAGGAAAACAAACAGAGTCCTGTGGCACTTTTAAAGACTAACAGATTGATTTATCGCATGAGCTTTTGTGGGAGAAAATCACGTTATAATAATTCTCACATAGTTCTCCATTGCGACTGGATAGAACAGACTCCCAGTGATTTGGCAATTCAATGCAATCAGTTCATGTAATCAGCAATAGCTAGCAAACAGGAGCAGCTAAAAGGAGATTTGCAAGGGCATTCACCTGGTGAAGGAGGACTGACTATGTGAGCCTGGGAGTGTGTGTTGTTTTTAGTGTGTGTGTGATGCTTTACTGAAGTATATAGTGTAGTCTGCTTGCCTGGAAAACCACGTGCTGATCCTAGCAGCCTGCTAGGGAAGGCTGAGAGAGTCTTAATGAGGCTTTGATCCCTAAGCCCTTTAGCACCCATCAGCCCTTAACCAGGGAGCGAAGCTATCCAGGGAGAACAGGGGTTTAAAAAGCCTGCTCCTAAGCAACCAGAGAAGCTAGCAAATGGGAATTTTGCATGGGAGTTGAGCGGGAAAGTGGGAGGGGCCTAGGTACACTTCATTAACATTCTTTAAACTTCAGGCAGTAAACACCCCCTAATAAAAATAAAACAACAATAAAGGAATAAACTGCAGGAGTAAGAAGAGAATACAGGCAGAAATCCAGCAACAGTTTATTGGACTGAATACAGCATATATAATTACCTTCCCTATAAGTGGATGGTGTATGTGTGCATTCAGTGCAAGGATGTCCTGGCCCTCAGAGATCACGTGTGGGCTTTGGAGGCAAGGGTGGCTGAACTGGAGTAGCTCAGGGAGACAGAGAGGTTCACAGAAGAGACTTTCCAGGGCAAAGTGGAATGGTCCCATCCCTGATATGGCAGCTTCTGTACTGTTGAGGAGGATGAAAGTCTCATCATCAACATCAAAACTGAGGCAGAGTGAAATGATCCTAGAGTTGGGACCCTCCTTCCAGTTGTCATGGGATCCTCCTGCACAGAGGATACATCCATGGGGGAATGATCTCCAGTTATTAGGAAAAAACTGTAATTTTAGAATTTAGAAAGCTGGGTTTGTGATGACCTGGAGAACAACATGGTTACTTGCCTGCTGGGTACAAAGGCTGCAGATCTCTCAAGACATCTGGACAGACTTATGTATAGTGCTGGGGAAGGAGCCAGTGGTTGTGGTACTTGTAGGTATTAGTGACATAGGGAAGGACAGGCGAGAGATCCTGCGGGCCAAATTTAAGCTGTTAGGTAAGAGACTGAAGTACAGAAAGTGAAACTTGATAGCATTCTCTGAAATGTTTCCAATTCCACGTGTAGGGCCAGTTAGACAGGGAGAACTGTGGTGTCTTATTGCATGGATAAGACAACGGTGCAGGGAGGAGGGGTTTAGATTTATTAGAAACTAGGAAAGTTTTGAGAAAGGGGGAGTTTATACAGGAAGGATGAGCTCCACCTAAACCAAAATGGAACTGGATTGCTGGCAGGTAAATTAAAAAGTTCACAGAGCAGTTTTTAAATTCTGAGATGGGGGAAAGCCAACAGGTGTGGAGAAACATATTGTTCAGACAGCGACATCCCTTAGGAGAGGATCTAGTAATGGAGATTCTTTATATCCTAATAAAAAAGAGAGGATGGAAGGTGATAAAATACCTTGGGATAGAATCTGATGAGAAACAGTCAAATGAAAAAGAATCCCATAATGGCAGGCTAGAAGTCTAAATACTGAGATGGGTGGAATTGATTGCCTCATATTTTATGAGGGTATTGGTATACTAGACATCACAGAATCTAGCTGGAATTAGGATAATCAATGGGACCCAGTAATGCCAAGGTACAAAATACATCTTGAATAGTACTTGCAGATCTGCTCACCCACCTCAAACAAGATATATTAGAATTGGAAAAGGGCTATAAAAATTATTAGGGCTTTGGAACATTGTTCATATGAGGACAGTTTAGTAAGACTGAAACTTTTCAGCTTAGAAAAAAAAGATGACTAAGAGAGATATGATAGAGGTCTATAAAACCATGACTGGTGTAGAAAAAGTAAACAAGCATTATTTAGTCCTCATAACACAAGAACTAGAATTTGCCAAATGAATTTAATAGGCAACAGCTTTAAATGAACAAAAGGAAGTATTTCTTCACACAGCACACATTTAACCTGTGGAACTCTTTGCAAGAGGATGTAGTGAAGGTCAAGACTATAACAGGGTTAAAATACCCCTAGATAAGTTCATGTAGGATCAATGGCTACTAAGCAGTATGGGTGGAGATGCAAAACCATGCTTTGAAGTGTCCCTAGCCTCTGTTTGCCAGAAGCTGGGAATGGCTGACAGGAAATGGATCACTTGATGATTATCTGTTCTATTCATCCTCTCTGAAGCACCTGGCATTGGCCACTGTCAAAAGATAAGCTGCTGAGTTAGATGGACCATTGATTCAACCCAGTGTGGACGTTCTTATGTTCTTAGAAATAAAAGTGCTGGATGATTGGATGGCTCAGGAAGCCTGATGAGGTAAATTATAAACAGTTATGCTCATGACTGAAGCAGCACAGGTTTGAAGGTCAGACAATTTTAATATCTTATCTCATTTGTATCCTGAATTCTGCCATCAACATGGCATAAAGACATTGGAACAAAACCCTCATCCAGCTCCATGAAGTCAATGGAGCTGCACCTGAGTTAGCCTTTGCAAATAACTCAATGAAAGTGCTAGATTAGTAACAATGCTAATAATTAAATATGCATAAATACTATATACAACTGAGATGGATGTGGTACAGTGATCTGAGCACAGGACTGGGGGACAAGATTTACTGAGTTGAAATCTCAGCTCTAGACAGTGATTCTCAGCTGTAGACAGTGGTAGACTAAAATCCATCCAAGTCACTTAGGGTACGTCTACATTGGAGGCTCTGTTAAGTTGACTTAACCAAGATCAACTTTAAGTCGACTTAAAGTCGACCTTGTTAAGTCAACTTAGAGACTCCACAGCCCTGCGTCCACACTGGCAGGTGCTAGGTCGACGGAGGAGTGGCCAGGAACTCTGCGAGGGGGCCTGGAGGCCAATTAGGTTGACTTAAGGGCTATTCCCCATCTACACTGGCTTAAGTAGACTTAATAAGGTTGACTTAACCCTTAGGTTGACCTTAAGAGGTGGTGTTATTAAGTCGACTTAAGGAAGCGCTTAAGTCAACTTAACAAGTGCCCAGTATGAATGCACTGGTCTGTAGGTCGACTTAACGGTCCTTAAGTCAACATACTTAACATCCAGGATCCTATACACTACCCAACATAAGTGGACATACGCTTTAAGAGTGACTAGCTTGGATTGTACCTGGCCCTTGAGGTTCAGGATTAGCAAATCACACAGTAAAGACATAATTATAAAGAACTATGACTTTGTGGGGTTGAGCAGTTACACTTCCTCTCAGAAGCCCTGGATTTTCCCCAGGAATAAGCCCTCACTAGATTGTCTGAATGGGACTATTCCTACCAGACTCCCACATGACAGAAATTTCGACATTCAGTGCTAGGCATATGAACAAGGAGATCTCTAGGACATACTGCAATTGGCAGAGGATGAATAAGAGTAAAAGGCACCATCACAAGCCTTTATTAGAAGAGGGGCATCAGCAGGGAAGAGATGAAAACAGAAGAGGAGGAGAGGTCTGGAGGACAGGGACAGCTCCTGTTCCAATGATGCTTGATATGGGACATGGCTGACAGTGATTCCTTATGTGGGACTGGGCATTTCATCACTTATCAAAGCCTTTTAGTCACGGCATTTTGCAAGAGTACTCAGGACAGGTATTTCCACTACTTCTGGGTTTCAGCTGGGCCAGAAATTCCATTCCAAGATCATGGGAGTATCTACAGAGCCCAAAAGAATTCAGGGCTCACTGTCCCAGGCACCAATGTGCACAAAGGATGGGAGAAAGGAAGTATTTTATCCCTGTCTTCCAACTTCTGAAGAAGAATTTCGGTGTCTCAATTTTGTGTGTATAAAATCAACACATCCATACCTCACAATAGTCTTAGGAAAGGTAAATCAGGACTTGTCTTCATTGATGGCAGCAGATTTGCCACAGCCAGTTTGAACTTCACGATCAGCTGCTTGGGTCTGGGTAGACCCGCTCAACCAATCAGGATCAGGATCCTATACACTACCCAGCAACGAGGTAGTGCTGGTTCAAAGGGGGCACAGTGGACCCGCTGGGAGTAAGGGATTCCAATGAATAAACGGAAGTTATTTAAGTAACTTCGAATGCCGCAGAAAAGGGCTGGTGTCGTTCTTTGAGAACACAAGTGCTATGAATGCTATTTAAGGTATTTTCGCCACAATGAAATTATGTATACTTTTGAACCAAGCTGCATTATTATAGTAACCAACAAGAGAACTTGGTTGTTTATTTTTGTCCATCATACTGAATGAATGAATTTCCTCTCTTCCATATTTAGCATGCGACAGTCAATTAAAAAGTATTTCTCCTCTGAATTCTTTGCTACAGTATTTCTCACCACTGACCTGCATTTGGCAGAGTTATTTATAGGGTTGAAAAAGATGAATCTAAGTGATGAACTCAAACTGGGTCACAAAAATGTCTCTTTGGCCTCGTGGCTCAGCTTGCGTTAATGGTCTTGTCCTTTTTGTTGTAGCTGGACTAAACACCTACAGTGTCTCCTAACTACTGGCAGTAAAAAGCATTCACCGCTTGTGTGTTAGAAGGACAAGGGGGAGTAGCAACTCTCCACATTTACACTTTACTAGCTGATGTGCTTCTGTTGTTTCTCCATTTATCTTTCATATTTCATGACTCAGATCAATGCAGCAAGGAAGAGCTGTTAAGACAGTTAACTGTGAAAGTTTCTGGAGCGGTCTAGAAGGTCAGCTAAACAAACAAGGAGTCCTGTGGTACTTTTAAAGACTAACAAATTTATTTTTTGCATGAGCTTTTGTGCGCAAAGTCCCACTTCATCAGATGCCAGAGTGGAGAAAAATAAGAAGATTAGCAGTTACTGTAATTGCAAAGAACATACAAGTCACATGAGATGTTCATATGGAAATGACACTGTTACTGACTGCATTAAGTCAAATTCCAAAGGGGTAGCCGTGTTAGTCTATTGTAGAAAGACAACAGAGTCCTGTGGCACTTTTAAAGACTAACAGATTTATTTATCGCATGAGCTTTCGTGGGAGAAAATCCCACTTCGTCAGACGCTTTGAAGATAGGAAAGTTACAGAGTGGGAGGAAATTAAATGCAGGGGAGTGTATGACATAGCATCAGGTCAGGCTGTAACAGCAAATCAAAATAGGTGTTAGGATTCAAAACACTGGGGAACAGCACATTTCAGACAGCCCCCTAATCTTAAAAGGATACTTACCAGCAACTACAGATCACAGAACAGAAACACTAAAGCAGGAACACAGCCCTGCAGCAGACCACGCTGCCAACTTTGCCCTCATATCTACACTGATGACACCATCACAGGGCCTAATCATGCCACCTACTCCATCAAGGGTTCGTTCACCTGCTCATCCACCAATGTGATTTATGCCATCATGTGCCAGAAATGCCCCTCTGCCTTATATATTGGACAGACAGGACAGTCTCTGCGCCAAAGAATCAATGGACACAAATCTGACATCAGAAATTGCAACACTGCAAAACCTGTAGGGGAACACTTCAACCTCCCTGCTCACTCCCTTAACGACTTGTTAATAGCTGTGTTGAAACAGATGAATAACAAATCACAGCTTCAAAGAGAGACTGCAGAACTCAAACTTATATGCAAATTTGACTCAGTTGTCTTGGGGTTAAACAGGGACTATGGATTTTTCTCGCATTACAACAAGTGATTTGACCTCACCCTCCTCTATGTGCTGTTCCCCAGTGTTTTGAATCCTAACACCTATTTTGATTTGCTGTTACAGCCTGACCTGATGCTATGTCATACACTCCCCTGCATTTTATTTCCTCCCACTCTGTAACTTTCCTATCTTCAAAGCGTCTGACAAAGTGGGATTTTCTCCCACGAAAGCTCAGGCTATAAATAAATCTGTTAGTCTTTAAAAGTGCCACAGGACTCTGTTGTCTGACTGCATTAAGTAACAGAAGTTTCCAGAATCCTGACCAGGCCCCAGTCTGACAAGAGAGAGTCACTGACAGTGTGGACACACCTCTTGGCTTAACTGTGGCGTTCGTTAAATATTTCAGGGTACAGCTGCATTGCAGTTTAAAACATCGCTGTAGCTGAAGGCTTTCTAGTGCATTTTGTCTGTTTTAGGGGCACAATGACAAAGTTGCCAAAAATGAGACAATCAAGCACCACCTACGTAGCTTGACGGTGTTTTTAAACCTGAACTTACAATTGCTGAACCTGGCTCTCACAGCCATGCGAACAATTCCATATTGCACTATGCAGACCTTCTAACTCAGAACTGTGGCTTGAGCTCTGTCCAAACGGGAAAGTAACAGTGCTTGGACCCAGGGCCGTCCTTTGGGGGGGGGCGGGGAGGGAGAACGGGGCGATCACCCCGGGCCCCATGGTTATGTGGGCCCTGCGCTGTCCCACTCCCAGCAGCGCCCGCACTGCGGCCCCACCCATGGCCACGCTTCCTCCTGCTTCCCGCTCCCTTCGGCAGTGGAGCGGGCCAGGAGCGCTTCCCCTGGTCCCTGAGAGCTGGTAGGCCCAGGTGTGGGGCAGGTGCAGGGGCCCGGCTGCAGCTGGGCCTGGGGTCGGCTCCCCACGAGCAGGCGGCCTTGGCTTCCTGCCTGGGGCCGCCCCCCGGCTTCGGCTCCCCTCCGCCCCCCAGGGCTGGGGCCTCAGCTCCCTGCCGCCTGGCAGGCAGCCTCAGCTTCTGGGGCCAGCTCCCTGGGGTGCAACTGGGGTCCCAAGAGGACAGAGCGGGCCGGCCCACCGCAATCCCCACCAGCATGGGGGGGCCCTTCCTAGGCCGATTGTCCTGGACCCCCCTCCCCCCAAGGGACGGCCCTGCTTGGACCTGAGTTTCAATGGGACTTGGGTTTTGACCATGCCTTCTGGGTAGGCCATGGACCTAGATCCTGAGTGCTTGCTGACCAGAGTCACATGGGTGTAGGGGTGGGGAGCAGGGGAAGTGGTAAATGGCAGCAGGAGGAAAACTGTAACCTGAGCCTCAGCCAGGGTTGACAATGCAGTATAGATGTATCCTAAAGTCAGCATTCAGTTTGCACAAATGGAGAGACTAAAGCAACTCATCTGTTTATGCAGGGAAGTGCATTTAATTTCCTCCCATTCTATAAGTTTCCCATCTTCAAAGCGTCTGACGAAGTGGGATTTTCGCCCCCGAAAACTTATGCGATAAATAAATCTGTTAGTCTTTAGAAGTGCCACAGGACTCCATTTCTCTGCAATAGACTATCATGGCTATCCCTTTGGAACTTGACAATCATATGTTTACGGAACTCTGCCTCAGAGACTATAGGGCCAGCAATGCTCAGAATATTAGGCCCTGCAGTATGCAGAGCTCTCTGTGACTTGAAAGCTTGTCTCACCAACAGAAGTTGGTCCCATGAAAGATATCATCTCACTCACCTTTCTCTCTCCACGGCCCGATAGTGTGAGATATCTCTTCACATTAATAATGAAGGCAGCGATAGGCCACATTGCCAAAACAGAGTCATGCACTCCCCTTACACACAGGTAGAGGAAGTACAAAAGCAGACACCACTGCTGGCTGAACGTTTCAAATAAAAATTAGATCCCAAGGGGGGGAAAAGAATGAGTCATTTAAAGAGATGACACACTGGCTTGTGACTTCAGTTTTTAACATGGAAAGAAACAGCTACTTAAACATTAATTTAAAAAGGAAATCCTGAATTCATCTCCTTACTGAGTTCCCAGCTGAATTGACTAATCCTATGTTGGGAACTCTTTGTAGTTCACCTATACACTAATTTTGAAAAAGATAATTATTTAACAGTTCACTTGTTTAAAATAGAATGAGCGAGAACTTCACATGACTAATTTCCTCAAAATGTGTCACATTGCATCAGGCTTTATTAAACTGTTTATATTTTGGGTTTCCTTGTGGGCTTTTACACATCAGATCTCCAAGAATCTTTGTGCACAGCCAAATTTTGATTGCCCTTTCAAGTTGCAGCCACTATCCCACCCACTGACAGAGACCAGACTTGACTTCCTTCAAAGGCTATTAGCATGGCCTTAATTCCTCAGAAAGGGGTTTCTATTTATTGAAGCCCTGACTTGACCGTGAGGGCCTTGCAAACACACCCAGGAAATCAGGAAGTAGCATTACCTGCACGGGGAACTGAGGCACAAAGATTAAATGACTTTCCTGTAGTCAAATAAGAAGCCTGGAACTAGGTCAGAATTTGAACTCAGATTTCCTAAATTCCTGTCTAATGTACCTGAAGACAAGAACATTCTTCCTGAATTGCAACATGAGGCATAGTCTCAAGATTGAAAGTGAATGCTGATTCTGTAATTCCAGAGTCACACCAGGCAACCCAAAGCTCTTACATTTCCATGTTGAGAAATAACACTAGGTTATGGGCTCAGTCTTCTCTGAAGGCATTTTTACAGGCCCTTTTATGTAGGTATGCAAGTGGTATAGTATACTTCTTGTACATACAAGATCTCCTCAACTTCAGAGATACAGTCCAGATACTCTGGTTACTGCAAGAGGAGTCGTGTATCCTCCAGAAATCCTCCTATTCAATCTGAATAGCACATGTAAGAATCTGTTCAATACGAGGTCACTTAAATCACTGGTATAACACCTAAAGGCACGGGAAATAGCCCAAGGGTGGGTTGGTTGGTTGGTTTTTAACCTTAGAAAGAAACAGAAATGTCAATTCTCATCTTTAACTTTGCTAGAGAATGGCAGGGCAGTCTTAGGCATGGATTAGGAGCTGTCACACCTTAACCGCACAGGGGAAGGCAGTGCAAAATCTTCAACATGTCATCTCCCAAAGCTAAACAAAACAGCAAAAACAAGGGAGTGGGCGGGGGAAGGATTTGAGCTTTATTCTCTCCATAATGTAAGGCAGGCAAAAGGATTTGAGCTTTATTCTCTCCATAGTGTAAGGCAGGCAAAAGGATTTGAGCTTTATTCTCTCCATAATGTAAGGCAGGCAAATTTCAAGACCCATTCTGAGTAGAGCTAGAGACACTACTTACCTAGTGATTAAAAAGGAAAATATTTAAATTTAGAATTAATTGGCCTTTTATTGAAAAGTGAGGCATGTCATTAGGGCGAAGAAAAAGGCTACTAAATGTAATCCTGAGCACTTATGACTCAGCAGTAGGAAATAACCTTACCTAGAGAATTGCCTTGGGCAACACACTGACATCCTCCCCTTTAAAATTCTACCTTCCCCATTTCATTTTGTCTTCTGAGCACTCATGCTACCAAATCAGAGTTCATTCTCAGAGTCTTCATAATGGGAGCTCTCGTTATTTCACCACCTAAGCTGGTGTAGGAAGCAGAGTTAAAAATACACCCAGCCAATGCAAAGGGCAAAGGGGATGTCCTCCAGTCAGAATAAGTAGATTAATACAGACAAGTAAATGATGACATTGCTAGCTAAATGTATGATCCTGTCTAAAACCAGATCTTAGCTTAGTAGTTACCTGACTCAGATAGACCAGTAAGGCAAACTTAGCCAAGTAGATTCAAAGCATGTACTCTTTCACCACTACAGAAAGGCAACAGTCGCATGACTAAAGCAGAGAGCTATTTTTGAGAATTCTTTTTATGACAGGTAATATTCACATGACTTGAGAGGAAACCCCACTTCCCCAACCCCTTTTAATCATTAGTCTAGCTTGGTTAAGGAGCACATAGACCTGCAAACTAGGTTTGAATGCACTTACAACGAGGTGACAAGTTCCAAAGGGGTAGCCATGTTAGTCTATTTCAGCAAAACAAACAAGGAGTCCGGTGGCACTTTTAAAAGACTAACAAATTTATTTATCGCATGAGCTCTCGTAGGAGAAAAATCCCACTTTGTCAGACTCTTTGAAGATGTGTCCTCCCATTCTGTAAGTTCCCCATCTTCAAAGCGTCTGACGAAGTGAGATTTTCTCCCATGAAAGCTCATGCGATAAATAAATCTGTTAGTCTTTAAAAGTGTCACAGAACTACGTCACAAGTGGCCAGTTAAATTCAGAACTGACCATTTGCCTTACCTAAATATTCCTCTTGTGTACAGATTCAGAATTATTCGTGCATTTTGAAAAAGTCAGATACTTTGTCTAATGGCATGGGAGCACAGTTCTAACAGTCTATGGCTAATGAGGTTAATCGATAGCTGAACGTTCATCTTGTCTTAGTTTTCTTTCCTTTGAGCTCACATCACTTGTCTTTTGATTCTTCGGTCTCTTTTGTCAGTGAGGAGTCTTTACTTCAGACCCTTAATCAGTCTCAACCGGAACAGTTTCCCTGATGAAATCTCTACTAAAACTTTTTTAAACTTACTACTGTGCTTTGGATTCTCCAGCGTGTCAGTCTCCTGGATGTTAGTTTTATTTTACTAGGCTGGCATCTGTTTTAAGTGACAGAAACCTATACAAACAGACCATATAAAAGTCTATATAGTATGTAAAACAGAGATGGGAAAACTGTACTCTGTCAAGAACCAAAAAAGCATCTTATCAGTTACAGACAGGAACCACTGCTAGAAGAATCCATTTAGGGATAGGAGCAGCAGCTGTAAAGGGGAAAATTCTCCAACTAAAGAAAGCAGGGAAACAAGGGAATATTTACAATCAAATGCTTTTATTGTGCATCAGTAAAGAAATATTGAAGACCGACACCATTCGGGTTCCCCAGCTTCCCCAACCCACCAAGGAACAATGCTTAATATGTTAGGTACTTTTCCTCCAGCTCTCTCAAAATTTCCAGGGTAGTTTAGAATTCTCCTTAATTTACAGATAGGAGACTAGACAGCAAAATTAAGTCAACAGCCCAAGGTCACAAAAGACGAAAAAGCTGGTAATGAACCCCGATTTTAGACTCATGCTATGTACACATGACAAACTTGTCCTGCAATAAGCTGTTGCGGGACAAGGAAAGCGCTATAAATACAGCGCTTTTGTGTGTACACACGTGCTCCTTGTAGCACAAAGGATCGTTCACGTGTGAACGCTCCATGCGCTACAAGGAGCGGCGCATGGTGGGCACCTGTCCCACCATGCACTGCCCACAGCCAGCCTTTTGGCTGGCAATGGGCTGCCCCAGGGGTTCACTGGGCTAGGGGGCTGCTGCCTCCCGAAGCCCAATCACCCAAAGCCTGGGAGGTGGCGGAAGGGGCTGCAGTGCTGAAGCACCAGCCCCTAGCTCAGCTGCTGGGCTTCAGGCGGCGGGGCTGCACGCTGAAGCGCCGCAGCTCCTGTCCCCACCCGAATCCTGGCTGCTAGACTAAGAGGCTGGCCTGAACTGGTGAGGGCCTGGTGCTTCAGCCTGGGTTGGGAGCCCCCAGCCCCGGCAGCAGGCAGAGGGGCTGAAGCCACCTGTGCTTGGGGGCACCCAAGCAGGAGCCCCCAGTCCAGGGGGCCAATCCCCAGGGGCCGCTGAACCTGGCAGCTCCAATAGTAGTCCATTTTACAGCTCTGCTTGAGCAGTGAAATTGACATATATGTCAATTTCACAGTTTGGCTAGAGCAGTGAAATTGACATATTTGACAGCTCCAATGTCCTAGAGTCGCCTCGATTGGCAATCTGGGACATTTCCGGAGGCTGTCTAAATTGGAAAGAGTACACACGAGCACTAACCACTCTCGACTTGAGTGGTTTAACTGTTGCGGGGCAAGGAGGCGTTGCCGCGTAACAGGGAAAATGCTCGTGTGTACTCCCGGAGCCTTATCGCGCGATAAAGTGATCTTGTGTACATGCTCTCAGAGTTTGGATCCCACTGCCTTCCCCTTCTAACACTTGTAGACATGACAATTTAAAGATTTAGCTTTTTACTATAATCGTCTCTCTTCAGCTTTTCATGATTAGCTACAGTACCTGGTCTTAGCTTTGCTTGGGTACTGATGAAGTCCTGTGAGTCTCCATCCACCCCACATACCCTACAAAAATGTTTTGAGAAGAAGTGGAACTTGCAGAACATTCTTCTACCTGAACAGATATCCATCTTTAAAAATAAATGACACTTCAACAAGCGGTAGCTCATTTAGATATTGATATTAGTTGTGTGTGTATAAAACCCAAGGAAAGTTGGGTTTCTAGATGTGTAACAGGATGAATCACCAAGATACTCCACACTCATTCTAAAAAAATAAATCAATCAGGTTACAAGACCTGCATTTTTCTGTGGAAAGCTTGTGTATAACAGGGTTTAGATGATGATCACATGTATTGCTGTGGATAGGCAACAGGATTTGGGTGAGAAGGTCTCAGTATACATCTTTCTAGGTAAGGTCAGCTGACCCCTGTTATTAGCTCCAGTTCTCTGTATTACATGCTGCAGTATTTCGGTTCTGTACCATTTTGATCCTATTTCTTAAATTCTGAAGTCTGCAACTTTAGAGTTGTTACAACACAAATAGAAATAACTGCAAGAACCTTCGTGTAAACATAGAACCACAAGCAGGTGCTTGCAGTTCAGTAACACAAGGCTACAGAGTTCCTTTTTTCATTCCCTTCATAGGCAGAAACCATCCCATACATGAGAAGAGGTGTTCAAACAAAAACAGAGGTGCTTGTTAAGTCATATCACCATTCACAAACTTGACTATGGTTTAGACAGCTATAAAAACTGACTTCAGTTTTTCTGGATTAATACGTGAAACATGAAATTGTAAAAGAAGGGGAAAGAATTTAAATCAGATACCCACAATTACATCTTCCGTAACTAAGTTACCAAAGCTGGAAGGAAGGGAGGGGAGAAAAATTGTGAAGTGTTGAGTATTTTTATCCAAAGCAAGTCACAAAGGCTGAAAGCACCATTTTTCAAACAGTGCTGCTATAATCCAACTCAAATCAATAATGAGAAAATTAAAGTCCATGCATAGCATAATAAAGAAATCAACTGTTGCAGATTCAAAATGCAATTGGCTACTTCTTACACTATCAGACAGGCATCTTAATGGCAGTGGGGGAGGGGAGAAGGGAGAAGATAGTCATACTCTGATATGAAAAGCAAAGCAGCAGAAGCAAGACAGCAGCCACTTGACATAAGCAAGAGAGGAAAATACAGAATTAACATTTCAATGTGAAGGCAGGATAAAGGTATTCGGAAAGCAAATTCTGGAATGTCAGGTGAAACTCCCAACTGCCCTACAAAACGAACTGAAGTGAACAAAGCTTGGGGTTTTCTGTTCATGGACCAAGGCTGCTATTCCTGATTTAATGCAATCTACATGCATCTCCCCCCTTTGATTAAACAGAAGCAATTCATTCCTGGATCGCAAAGGTCAGTTGTAAGTATATGCAGTACAAACACCATAAAAGCAAAATTAATTATTGATTTAGGAGAGGTAGCCATCTAGATTAAATGCGTTTCTCAGGCACACCCCTAATTCCACCACAACCTGGGGAAAAAAAGACTTCTAATGGAGCTACAATTTTGTCAAAGTTTAATATTCTTAGGTCAGAGGACAGAGTACAAGCAATTCGTAGCAGAGCCTTCTCGTACAGGGCTGGATTCTGCAAAGGGAGATCTGGCATCAGCTACAATAGGCACAAGAGCAGACCTTACAGGGTGGGTTAGTTACCAAAAAAGTGTATTTCCTAGTAACCATCCCCCTCCCCCCACACACACCTCATGCTGAGAATGAATGCAACTGCACCCACAAACCCATTTCTGTAAAAATTCCCCTCTCCTTAGCTAAATTTCTGCTGTTGATTTTTCACTGCAGTAAACAGTGTAAGAGCCACATTCAAGGTAATAAAATGAAGTGATGGTATGTGGGACCACCATGGGAAGGATGAGTCATCTGGCTTGCATGTACAAATATAACAAGTTTGTGATTGCTGTATTATTAATCTATTACATATACACATTCATAGGACTCACCACCCTCTTGCATGGATGCCAATATTTATATAATTCCATAAATGTACACAGTACCTTGAAACATAGTATACAGTGCAGCTATATATATAGTAGAGCAGTAAAGATGGAATTTTCAGCTATTTCTTGCCTCCTATACTCCATGAACAAGATGCATTTCCACACAACAGGCAAGAATTTTAAAACTGAAGAGGACTTAAAATGCATACAGCTATTGGATAACACAAATAATCTACAGGCTTTTGTATTTTGCAGGTTACAGAGAGGGGTGTGCTTGTACCAGAATGAGTAAAGCAAAGAAAAAGAAAATCAATGCATTTCCCCCAAAAGCAATTTAATTTAGAAACAATGTACACTATGTAATCATGGTTAAAATACTGAATGTGGGAGACTATTTTAAAGTGGTTAAATGGTCTAAGTCACTTTCAGATCACATTTCCACTGGGAATGTGATAACTGACACTTGAACTTCACAAGAAAACATCTGACAAATGTATACACAATTGAATCTAAAGGTGATAAAGTTATTTTTAAATCCACAACTTTAAAGCTCAGACACCCGCACGAGATTTTCACCCTGGGGCAGAAAAATGAACATTTTGTTTGACTGACATCAGTAGCACATTTCCAAGGAAATCAGTGAGTTGTGTCCATGGCATTTTAAAAATGAATCAGAAAAAACCCCAAACCCAAGTTACAAGAATGCTAGTTTAATAGTCATACGTTTATACTAACTAGGGGAATAAGAGAAGTTTCTGTTTAGGAAGTTTCCTTAACTCCAAAATTATAATTTAAATACAGGGTAAAATATAGCAATCATTCCTACAAGCAATAAGAATTCATTTCAAGAGCTAATTCAGCCAAGCAATGACCAACTACGGCAGTTGAGGCCTGAGGTCAAGCTGTCTAAAGTTAGCTATTAAAAGAGGAATTAAGACTAGCGATGTTAACTGGTAGGTCCCAAAAAATCATTTCTAACAACCTTTACTTTTACTTAACTGCCCATCTAAAGCCACCACCTTAACCGTGCTTCCATTCTCTCTGCTCTATTGATTTATTGTATTTATGGTAGATTTCAGTATGAAAGTTTTAGACTCAACCCACCTATTTCTGAAATTTTTAAACCAACAGCTGAGAGGTGTGTTAAAAATGTATTTCCAAACATTCAGGGGCCAACGGACCATCCGGTGATAACTGGCTGTCTATCTAGTTAGAAGGCACAGTTCCCAAACAGTATAATTATGACTGATAATGGTTTTAATCACTGGCATATTCTGTAATTAAGAGTCCTCAATTCAAAACCAGGAGCGAAGACTGCTACTGAAAAAAGAGGAAACAATGCTGCACTACTAAGCTTTTCAAGTAGAAAAGCGAAGAGTCACCTGAAATGGATGCAATTTTCACAATGGAAGGGTCCACTCCTGACAAGAGTGCTCAGAAAAGTGGTTTTAATGGTTCTTAAAATACAAAAGATATGATTTTTTTTTTCTATTCTACTGTCTTTCAAAAAATATTTCACTCAAGTACAAAAGTTGAGCCTTTGGTTCACCCTCCAAGATGCAGGTATACTGTAGCAAACGTCAGTTGTCTTCACATTGACTTGCTGGGGTTTCCCACGTCTCCTCATCTATATAGTGAAATATCTGTGCTGCCTGAACTAAGGCAGCTTTTTCACTCTGAGCTATAAATAAGGCATCCTGTTCTCCTTCTGCCAATTGAAGGTTGGAGCTACAAGAAACATTAGATCCATCAAGTCCATCTGTCAAAAACTCTGCTGCAGTCCCCGAAGCCTGTCTATTGTCCGCTTCAGCTACTGGTTCCGTCTTTAAATGGAGTCCAAACATGTCATTTCGGATGATGTAGCGAACACACTGCAGAATCACATTCCTTTCATGTCGTATGTCCTGGGCTAATAACTGGAATGAAAAAGAGAAAGCAATGCATGTTTTTGTCTCTAAGTCAGTAACTGATGCAAACTAAATAAGGTATGGTGGTATAATACATTAATGTAAATTTCTTTGAAACTTGATACAATAGGTTTGCAAGCAAGCCCTGGAAACAAAGTCATAGTCGCATCTGTAAAATGGAAATACTTCCCAAGGATGCTACAAGGTTTACAACAGTGGTACGGTGCTTTGGAGGAAAATTTGTGGACATTATGACCAATTCAGTAAGGCACCTAAAAATGATTGTCCATTGGACTTCAAACTCACATGCTTTGGCACTTGGCTAAATCAGGGAACTATATTTTTAGCTCTACATTAGAGCTGGATGAATTTGACAATATCCTTTTGAATAAGTTGTCATTCTCAGTTTACCTAGCCATCAGAAAAGTTAGTTAAATACAGCCAAATGCCATAAATTGTTTCATGAATAAGATACAAAGTTTCCTCATTAGGTTGCTAATTGCATTATTTCCTTTGAACTCATACTAATGCTTAGAGAAAGCTAGCCTACTATTTAAACAACAGTTTGAAGACTAGAACATTTGTGTTGTGAATGGTAGGAGTAAATACATTTTGCTGAGTAAGATATGAGTATAAAGTAGGTGGTTAAATCAGTGACTATCTGATCATTTACAAGAAGATAGTTGTAAAAAGTTGCACTCAGCAGAACTTGACATACAAGATCTGATAAGAAGTAGCTTGTAAATTCATTTCCAAAAAAAGTCTGTTTACCCATTGAAAAGTGTGCTTGCTATTCAGAACAGCTTTTTAAAAAAGAGTTGCAAGTAGCTAGTCCATAAAATTAACTGAACAAACAAGGAGTTCTGTGGCTCTTTTTAAGACTAAGAAATTTATTTGTTGCATGAACTTTCATGGGCACAATCCCACTTTGTCAGATGAAGGAAATGGAAAATATAGCATGTAGGCTGTAAATATGAAGATACAGAGAAGGGTGGGTGGATCACAAGGTTAATTCAAACAGACCTAGATGGATAGAATGTTAGCCTCTCTCTTTAAAGCAAGTAAGATGTTTGGATTTAAACTGTGGAACAGGAAGGCAGGAGCTGAGAAGAGTGATTTAAGGGAGATTACTTTTTGTAATGACCTAGCCATTCAAGAGTTTTATTCAAACCCCATGTGAAGGTATCTACTTTGCATATGAATTCTGCAGTTTCATGTTCCAATCTGGTTTTGAAGTTCTTTTGCTGAAATGCTGTAACTAGCATGTTTTTACGGCATCTCCAGGTAGATTGAAATATTCCCCTACCAGTTTTTGAATGTCTAGTTTATGTTCACTTATTCTTTCGCACAGAAACAGTCCAGTCTGGCCAACGTATAAGGCAGATGAGCATTGTTGGCGCATGATGGCATATATCGCATTGGTAGATGAGCAGGTGAATGAGCCCTTGATAGAGCGGCTCATCTGGTTAGGTCCGATAATGGCATCACTTGGGTAAATATGCGATACATGACATCACGGGCCAACAATGCCCCTCTGGAACTTAAAAATGAACTAGTTACCCTCTTTGCTAGTTATCAATACATAAAATAGTTGGTGAAACAGAAGGCAGTTCAGCTAGTGGTGTTTTTTGTAATCAATATATTACACATGCACACATACACAAAAAGTGTGCCACAGCATAATAATATTCACGTTGCTGTAGTTGGGGCAACTGCAGAATTCACAAGTGGTGGCATGAAGAAGCAGAAGGGATGCACAATCATCCTTTAGTAAAGTTTGTGAACTGGCCATGTGTCTCAATATATTTAAACAATATGAGCAAGACACCTTTTCATTCTGCTGTATGCAGTGATAGATATAGGGAGAAACAGAACGTATGGGTTTTGTTATTCTCAATCAGTCTGTAATCTATAATGTATCTAAACATACACTGCCATATGTGTGACTATGCTAAACATCTTTGAAAGTACCGAAGTTGATTTAATGAATGCCAACAGAAAGCTCTGTGGCACTACTAGAAAAACATATCATTTCACGCACAGTATGTCCCTTCAACAAGCAAATCTCTTGAGGGACAGATGGATGGACAGGTTTTCTACTGACTTTCTGACTTGGTTTCTCAGAATTTTCACACCACAGACCACTTCCTACAGTGACAATCCTCCTCTGGATTACCACCCATCACAAAATAACCACTACAATCTATACTTTTCCTGCTACAGCCATAGTGGTTGATAATTGAAGCAGTAATGTTAGGACAAAATGAAAAGACGACAAAAATAAATATGCTTTACAGTTAAACATCTGTTCCAGCCAGCTAATATCTCCAGCCCACATATTATATCTGTGCTGTTTATTCCTTCTCTCTGGGTACAGAGGGTGTAGGACTTTACATTAGTAGCCAGTCCTTTTTTAGGCATGGCTCTTGCTGTTCTAATCTCTACGGTTGCTTTATAGATAGGTTCCATCTTCAACATTGCTACACCTCCAATTTCAGCATTGCTTGAAAGGAACCAGGTTTCCCTGCCCCCCATAATCTCCCTCTGAAGCATCTGCCATCTAGGATCATCTGGATATCTCTCACCTAATCCATTCCCTGCTGTTGTAAGGGCATATTGGTGGCATCTCAGTCAATCCTGTTCTCTGTCTGTGTCACAGAGTCATTTAGTACCTGTGACATACAGGAAGTCAGACTAGAGGATAATAATGGCTCCTCCTGGACTTGAACTTGATGAAAATGACAGTTTCATCGCAGTTGAGTCTGCACCAAACAAATGTACATAGCAACAGTCCAGGATGAAGATGGATATTTTACTTAAGTTTGGCTGGTCAAAATAGCCTCTGCATACCTTAGACTCATCTTCAGCTAGAAAGAAAAGTCACAACATGAGGACTAAGTGCTTTGGTGGTGGTGGTCTTCAACCAAGTCTTCAGAATGCCAGTGATATACAGAGTACTTGAGAACAACTGAAAATTACATTTCTACAAAGAAGAGGCCTGTGTATGCAGAAGGAAATAGGGAAGGAAGAAAAAAGAGGGCTGGATAAGTTGCTTGATGTTCCCTGAGAACTGTTCTAACTAACTGGAGATAGGTATTGATGGGGTACAAGATCTCCATCCAGTCTGTCTCAGCCAGAAGCATAGTGAGTAATTCTTCACTCAATGAGTGGCCTCACCTCAGCGGGTTAGAGAGCGGGGAGAAGAGAAGGCTCAGTCTAATGCCCACATAAAAGCAACTAAGATTTATGAGATCATTGACAACAAGATACATATATTTTTGCCCTCAGTGTGGCTTCCTCACTGTGAGATTTAAGTTTTCAATTCGGGCTCCCCAAAACAAGCCACCATCTGAACAGTACCTTGGAGTAATCTGTTTACATATTTGTGCAATGTTTTTGCTCAACTGAATGTTCATCCAGCCACTATCTTAAAAGAGCTGCTGCTAATTTAGACAGCTTTATACTGCAGTATGACTCATGTGTATTTAAAGTAAAACCCATATGTGGCAGGCAGCCATTATTCAAGAGAGAAGTCCATTACCATTTCCAGCAGTGTTGGTCGACGTCTGGGCAGTACAGGGAGTGACTTCTTCCTCCGTTTGTCAGAGCCTCTGCAATGCCCTGTGTTTGTATTTGAGCTCGCTGATGTTGCGTTTGTATATTCTGCATGTTCCTTGCGGCTTACGCTACTTGGAATTGGAGGGATATCTGAAGATGGAGGGATATTTTGGAGAACAGTCTGATTTTCCTTAAAAGATTTTGCTACAGTTTTGGCAGGAACTTCTAAAAGAAAAAAAAAGAAAAGAACAAAGAACCTTCTCAAAACCAATCACATATCTCATATGCTGACAGCTCACCTCGTTACTATTACTGGTACCATTCAGCCTTGTTTTAACACTCCCAGGGTCCTCCAAAGGAAGGGATCTTATCCCCACTCTCATAAGAGAAAACAAGCCCACAGAAGTTGTGTGACTTCCCCAATAGCAGAAAGCCAGTAGTGAGATTCTGAAACTGAGCTCAGGTCTCTGTCTTGCAATCAATGCCGTGTGCTATACTCCAAAGGGGTAGCCGTGTTAGTCTATTGTAGAAAGACAACAGAGTCCTGTGGCACTTTTAAAGACTAACAGATTTATTTATCGCATGAGCTTTCGTGGGAGAAAATCCCACTTCGTCAGAGGCTTTGAAGATAGGAAAGTTACAGAGTGGGAGGAAATTAAATGCAGGGGAGTGTATGACATAGCATCACTGCTTCCCTTTTGTAACCCAGTTTGCAGTGAAGTACAAGGACAAGAAAATGGTGTAATAGTTAGGGTGCTAGCCTGTGATCGGAAAACCCACATTCAATTCTCTGCTCTGCCACAAACTTCCTGTATGACCTTGGACAAGTCACTCAGTCGGTGTGTCTCAGCTGCCCATAAGTAAAATGGGTGGTAACAGCACATCCTCAACACTCTGCGAGGAGGCAAAACTACATTAAAGACTGTGACGTGCTCAGATATTACGGGAACGGGCAAAGTGGAAGGAACGACCTCTGCATTAGATCAGAATGTGAATCCAATCTCCAAGGATTACAGAAATGAAGAATCTCTACTGGTCGCACCCTTGTGTGGCAAGTGTTAGTAGCCTGGATTTTTAGCTCGGTGAGTAACAACAGCTTCCCAGCCCTCTTCAAACACAATTTTAGAGTAAGAATTTTAAGGTTGTTCTTTTTCCCCCACAAATGCATTTCTCCAAGAGTTATACAGCCTGTCCAAAGAGAGTGTTTATCTTCACCATTATCTCAGACCAAGGAGGTAGGACAGGGCATGTAATCAGGGGTGCAGAGTGGGGGAACAAAACAAGAAACACACAACCTGCCAAGAACCTGCCACCCTTTGATGAAACCCTGGAACACGGCATATTAAAAAAGAAAGTTATTATTAATAGACAGGCTATGAAGTAAATGAATCACAGGTCTGATCTTGTAGGCAATTCTGATGTTCTCACTCAGTGAATCCTGGGTGTACACAACTGGTACCTTATGAGTGCTACTGTTGTATAAAATATGAGTGGTCTCTGCTCCAGAGAGCAACAGCTGCTTTCGCAGTAGCCTAAGGGGAGTCTGCTGAGCTTTCCCCACCATTCCATTTCTCTCTCATTACCTTCGTCATCCTCCGTTTGGGTCTATGTTTGCAAACATTACACTGAAAGCAGAGAACGCTCCAAGCATAACAGCAGAAAACCTTCTCCCTCAAGATACAAAACAGACCAGCTTTAACACATGTATTCTCTCATTGCCTAACAACCTAGAGTGACAGATCGAAGACTGCTCTCAATTACTCCACCAGCCAGAGTTGCCAGAAACCAGGATGTTTTCCTGATCATGAATAACCTGGAAGCAAAGCCACTAATTGCTGTGTTTATGTCTCTATGAGAGCCAAGAATGGAAAATTCAGGATACAAAACCCAGCAAATGTACATATTTGTAGATGAGGACTAAACACTAGGAAAGGGACAGTAAAGCAGGAGGACAGAGTCAGGAGGAGGCAAGGTGGCTACACCGCATGCCACCTTCCTTCTCAGATTGATTTTTATACAAATGGGTCTTTTCTGGTACACTTTAAATGCTTTTGCCATTCACAAAAGGAAGAAAAAAAGTTTATTACTCACCCTCTGGCTCGCTCTCGCTATCCGACGCACTGCCATAGTTGGCAACCAGTGAACTTAAGGCAGAGGTTACCTGCTTCGGAATGACAGTCAATCCCAATTTCTCATCCTCTGCATTCACTCCATCCTTGTCCGACTCTGCAAAAAGAGTACCAAGACCATTCAGTGCTCCTTTGTCATTGGAACGTCTCCCGGTGAATATGCACCTAATATAGGACAAAGTTAATCAACATCATGGCTTGATAAAATGCACTTTACTTTCTTTCTACAAACAAAGAGGACCTGTTTAAAAACTGATTTATAGCCCTGACAAAGATGGGGGGGGGGGGGGAAGAGAGGGAGGTTCCTTTGTACAAGGATTTGGACTTTTCTCCATCTTCATACAATGAATTTAATTACAGCCTTTGCCATTAACTGCAAATAGCAGAGAAGAAGAAACTCTTTTAGTCTTCCTGGATGTGGTCTGGTGAAAAATATGTTTTACAAGGGAAGAGTTATTTACATATAAAATTAGAATTTCCGAAGGGGAAGAAATTTTGAGATTGTGAAATCATTCTAAGGGGCATTTAAATCAAGCTTATAAGACTCTGACAATGAGATCTCTCTGAGAATTTGACTATTTAAAAAAATATGTATTTAGCACCATCTATAGAGCATGCTGCTCTAGTGAGTAAAGATATTTCAACCTAAGTTGCTCACACCACCACAGAATGCCAGGGAGCTAAAGTACAGGATAAATGGACCAATAAGTTACAAACAGCTGCTAGTAGGCAATAGGAAAGAATCTGCTAAAAAGCTCCCAAAGTAAACAATTAAACCACAGATTGTTTTAATGATGCAGAGGGCTATTTGTACCATGACACAACAAATCCTTTGGAGGTATCTCAAATAACTTTCTGGTTATATGTCAGCATTTGAGTATAATACAAGTCTGTTCTTTTGCAGTGAACCTACATGGAAATTTTGGGGAAGATATGCAAAACCCTACTGGGAACCTTATTAGAAAGGTGTCTGTTGAAATTTTTTGTGGAAGTCTGGTCCAATTACAAGAATTAAAGAAACACTACCTGAAATGAGGATTTTGTAAAAATTGCATTTGCCCATGTTATTAACCCGACATTAGAGCAGTGGCTTTCAAACCCTGGGTCGGGACCCAGTAAAAAGACTGGAAAGCATTGCTGAAAGATGTCATTGCTGGGTCACAGGTATAATTTTTTTTTTTCTTTCAACTGGGTCCCAAGGAAAAAGGTTTGAAAATCACTGCATCAGAGTATAAAACACGAAAATTTAAAGAAAAAGTCACTATTTTTGTTACACTATTTACATTTCCTCCAGACAATTAACTCATCTAGACAATTAACTCGTGTTTCACTTTTAAGTTCTCAGTACCCCAGAATTTGGTTTCAAACATAAACGGACTTCAAAAGCAATTTTTATTGAGAAAACGTGTCTACTCCTTTGTTTTTTAAAATCACAGTTTGTTTTTACAACAGTTAATTCGGGGCCAAATTTAACTTAAATATGTCCCTTTAGAACATACAATACTGTACATAGATTTCTCCTTGGCAGGGTTTCCAAAATGGTGATGAGCAAGAAAGAAGTTGTAGGGTTCTTCTATCAATATTTTATGTTTTTAGCAGGAATTTCCATTCAAAAAGAAGTCCGAATGAAAGTTTGGATACAATGTCCTTCAGTGAAGATGGCAGCAACAAAATTTATGACTCACTGACCTTCAAATTGCCTTGGCCATAATGCAAGAAAATCCTAACAATGTTTTAAGTGGCAAATACAGGAGTTGTCAAATATGACAGCACACTCACACACTGGCATCTTCCAAACCAAGCATAAAGTCTTTGAAAAGACAAGCTCTTATCAAGTCACCAGCTCTCCTAAAAAGCTATTACCTAGGTTCAGAGACATTAATTCCCACTAAAGCAAAAGATTTCTCCTAGCAGCTCCTTCCCTTATCTTACCAGCATCACTATTTGCCAGAATGCCAAGTGGATCCACATCCTTCATACAGGTCTGTGCATCTGAAACAGATTGGTTTTCAGGTTCTTTAGCAAACACGTGGTTTTCTGGGCCAGTGGCTGCATTTTGAGCTTTCACTAGAGATGCATCATCGTTTCCACTGCCTTTCTTAAACTTCTTCCAGAACTGACGCTTCTGCCTCTTCCTCTGTTTTCCTTGCCGCCCAGACGTCTCTTCGTCTTGTGGAGCTTGCCACATTCCTTTCATTTTGCTAGAGACAAGAATATGTAACACCCTTACACAAATTACCTGCATAAATTAAATGTAATTAATCAAGGTAAACAAACAAAAAAACCCTAAACCAAACAAAAAACCCTGTGCCCTATAAGAGCTGAGAGATTAGAGGAGGATTTATCCTCCAGTTCAACAATTTTCAGCTCTCTCCATCCTATATTGTTCTGCTCTGCTTCAATATATTCAGGCAGGGGTTCTCAACTTTTTGTGGGTTGCAACACTTGGAAGGCTATTGTGACTCTAAAGGACACACTAGCCCACCCTCTCCAGGCTGAATACAGCCATCTGCCCAGCTCTCCATGATACACCTACTGCCATGTAGCGACACAGTAATGTGTGTCTCGACACAGTGGTTGAGAACCACTGCATTGGAGGTATACAGAGGTCTTCCAGGGAGTACATCAACTCATCTAGATATTTGCCTAGTTTTACAACAGGCTAAATAAAAAAGCCACTAATGAAGTCAGTACAAACTCAAATTTTATATAGACAAATGACTTGTTTATACTGAAATACAAGAACAATGTTTATATTCCAATTGATTTATTTTGTAATTGTATGATAAATATGAGGAAAGGAAGCAATTTTCAGTACCAGTGTGCTGTGACATTTCTGGATTTTTAGGTGATGTTGTAAGTAATTTGTTTTCATGTGAAGTGAAACTTGGGGGTATGAGAGACAAATTGGACTGCTGAAAAGGGTACGGTAGTCTGAAAAGGTGAGAGCCACTGCTTTAGTCCATCAGCTTCACTTTATTAGCAGACAAATGCAGTTGGCTAGAACAGCTATCTACAAGTGATTTATTTGGGGTTAATAAGCCTCATTTAGCTTTCGGCTCAACCAGCTGAGACATGACGGAAGGAAGAAGCAGCTAGATTGGATACCCAAATGAAAAAAGGCTATCAAGAAAGTGAGACAGAGAAGAGGAGAAACACACTACCATGGGGGTGGGACGAGGTCTGAGGTTGGTGAGCAAAGAACAAAGCTAGGCAAGTTCCTTAATCCCCAGCACAGAGTCCAAGATTTTTCCTTTCATATTATGAAGTCAGCATTACCCTGGAGCTGGTTTTTTAATGAAATCAGGATATAGACAGGGTTACTGCATGCTAAATCTACAAATCACAAATGGGCCTCTCAGATTTACCCATTTGAGATTATGGAGAAATGATGGAGATGTGTTTACAGCATGGTTCCAGTGAGAAGGGAACCTATACAAATGGTAATCGATGCCTGTAAGAATGGTTCTTCTAATCGATACTTAAGTATTTTTAACAGGAGTTTAACTGCACCTCCAAGCTATTATATTAACACAGAAACTCCCATACCAGAGTGGACCAAATAGTTCGTTTTATTCAGTACCCTCTCTCCAATAGTTGTAGACACACAGAACATTAGAGGAACCTTTCTAATACCTGACCAATTTTGAAATACCATACTCAGGACAAAAATTTCTTGACGCGATCAGCTGAGTCAGGGGATCCCAGTTCAATTTGAGCTGTGCCACATTGTTCCTTAGACATTTTCGGCAAGTCATTTCACCTCTTTGTGCATCACTATCCACAAAATGGAGATAACACTTTCTCCCACGTTTTGTCTTTAGACTGTAAATTTATTGGGGCAGGAACTGTCTCTCACTTTGTTCAGTGCCTAGCAGAATGGGGCCACGAACACAGTTGGGGAGTCTAAGCATTTCTGTATTAAAAATTGCAATATTTAGCCAATGTTTTACAGGTTAAGGGGATGCTGTGATGCTGGAAGTGCAAAACATGAAATCAAGGTCCTGACCATTTTTGGTCACTAAAAATGATGGGCACTTCCCAATAACTGGAATCAGATGTCCCTGTCAAACACCAATTTGGAAACTGCATTCTGCCCTCATCTAGGATCTATTAGAAAATGTCTTCTTCACTTCCTGTTCAGAACCATGGCATTCCTGTGCAGTATTAATCAAGAACTACATTCCACATTGCAGGGAGCTGCATTTAAATGATAGGTGAAGTGTTCCTTCTGTATATCTAATCTACTGAACAGGGATGTTGAGATTTAACATTTGTAAAGCACTTCCAAAGGCCAGAAATCAAGAGTTCTACAGAAGAGTTAATTATTGAGTGCTTTTCAAAAAAAATTTCTTGGCTATTTGCATCAATATGGCAGCTTCCAGAGAGCAAGCTGACTTCTATTCTGCCACAAACCATCAGTAAATTTACAAGAGAAGCACCAGTTCCAGATTTTTTATTGTTGCTATTCAAAGCAGAAATTACAGCTTTTTGAACAGCAGATTGAGTTTCTAGTGTTAGCAGTTAGGGAAGAGAGAGAGTGGTGTTGTTATCTTTAAGAAAGTCAGGATTACAGAGGTGACTGAAGGAGAACAAACAATTTAGGTAATTTTTTCTGATAAATCTCTTACTTCTGGTCAGAAAAGTGTAATTGTTGAGCAACATCCAAGTGCTGCTGCTGAGTCACAGCTCACTTGTGAAGTCATGTGTGTTACAGCTAATTATTAAGTACCACTGATTTTGTTGCTTTGACAAACACGAAGGCTCACTTTTACCTCTAGTTGCTATTTAAAGAAGAAAATCTCTAGGTGTCTCTTCGTGTATTCAGGTCTTTAAATTCATAACTAGTACTGAAACTCAAGCACCTAACATGCCCTGCAATTTCAAAAACACCCACACAAGGAGAATTCTACTTTACTCCTTAAAAGCAGGAGGTTTTGCTATGGGCCAGAAGAGATGAGTAAAGACAATATGAGATGCCACCGGAGGTGTAAGTGACAGGAATGGCTTCTGAAACCTCGTCTACTTAAGAATATTTGCAACAGCAGACATTACCAAGTTAGGATACACTGGTAAAAGCTCCACTTCACTTTTGTGCAGGCCATGTATATTATGGATTTGCACTGGAGTAACCAAATCAATGTAGTCAAATTCCAAAGGGGTAGCCATGTTAGTCTATTGTAGAAAGACAACAGAGTCCTCTGGCACTTTCAAAGACTAACAGATTTATTTATCGCATGAGCTTTCGTGGGAGAAAATCCCACTTCATCAGACACTTTGAAGATCACCTGACGAAGTGGGATTTTCTCCCACGAAAGCTCAAATCAATGTAGTTACATTGGTGCAAGATTTGTTAATGTAGACAAAGCTCAAGCCACTTTCCCACAGCAGAAAGAGTGGTCCAGAGAGAGGCAGAAAGGAATCTGACAATGAGCTGGGACCATTCCTATGGTCCCCACTCAACTCCTCTGGTTCACTAAGCCAGATCTGAGGTTTAGGAGATTATAACACCCTAAAAAAAAAAAAAAAAAGCCCCGGTGATGCTCGACATGAAGCAAGCAGTATGCAAAAAGAGGGTGGGGGAGAAAGAGCAGAGGCCACGCACGTGGAGGTATGAAGGATGCAAAAATAGATCCGAGAACATGAGGGGAATAAGCCCCAGAATAATGGCAGAGGAGGGGGAAAAAAAGAAATGAAGATGAGGCAGGGTGGAAGAGAGAAAAGTAAGAATATTAAAAGGAACTTTTAGGTACCAAAAGCAATTTACAGTAATAATGGTTACTCTGCAACTTTGTTTTCTCAAACATGCCACAGAGTGAAACTCAGCATGCACATCGAAGATGCAAACTTACTCTTTCAACTCTCTGCTGTAGTATACTTAAACCATGTAGAATGGAATTGTCAGAGGAAACTTACCCAAACTGTGGAGTTGTCAGCACTTCTCCTCTCTCCTCCTTTTCTAACTGTAACGCTTTCTTCTTTTCAATGTTTGCCAATGTAGGGAAGTTTCTAAAGCAAGAAATATAAAATAATTTGTTTTTTTTAAAATGCTTTACAAACTCTTGCTAATGAGCAGCACAGGAAAGATTTAGTTGCACACAAAAATGAAACATTAAAATCAAACTCTGTCCTCCTGAAGCAGGGGTTGATAAGAAAAATATATACACCTCTACATACGTAAGCGCAGATTGACACTGAAGTGGAGAAGCTTTTCTCTCTCGCTCTCTCTCTCTGCAGAGGATTATACCCTACCATTTTTTATTTTCTTAATGCTTCATCTAATCTCCTTTTAATTGCCTTTAAAGGCACAATGTACGTTTAGCAAGATATTCTTCATCCTCCATGAGGAAGGAGGATCTTCTCATCAGTCTCGCTGAAGTTGAGTTTTGAGAGGAAAGCCAAAACAAAAAAGTGTTTCACTTAGACAGTCTCTGGATGCATACTCAGCCACCACACGTTCAGTGTCATTGCTCTGTAAAGTTCTGAAAGGCAGCAGAAAGAGAAAGGTTCTAAAGAGAGACCGTGTGCCCATATTTTAGTTGACAGACAGACCGACCGACCGCATAGATAGATCTCATAGATAGATCTCTTCTGTTCTTTAGAAGAGTAGTTCAGGTGAAAACATTCATAAATATATTCAGATTGAAATATGAAAAGCCTGGAACAGCTATACCTGTATGGTTATCAGAAACAACAGTCTTCAAAACGAAACATAGTCTCATCACACTCAGGCCAGATCTACACTATGGCACTAAGCTGGCGGGAGATACGCAATCTGCATTCTGCAGAATATGCATCTCCCATTGACTTAGTTAATCCTACTTACCACAGTGTCTTCACTCGTCGCTGTCGACTCAAAGCACTCTCCGGTTGACACAGCCTTATTCCACTTGAGAGGGTGGAGTAATTACGTCAAATGGAGAGTGCTTCCGGGATCAACCAAGCGGGTCTACACTGCCTGCTCAGTCAATCCCTCTATGTCGATACCTGAGGATTGGTACAGTTTTTTAAGTGTAGACAAGGCTTCAGTCTCATTTTATTTTATATTATATATTTTAAGTGCCAAAACGTTAGACTGATTTAAGACAACCTAGAGGACAAGTATGGAAAAAGCAGAAGTGATTTCTGAAAACCCTGCCTTGAACAGAAACTCTGGCATTAGGTTTCCACAGATCATGCTTAGATTCATTTTTTCCCCATAGATTTCAAGACCAAAGAGGACCGCTGTGATCCTCTAGCCTATCTTCCGGGCCGTAGAACTTCCCCAAATCATTCATTTTTGACCTAGAGACTCTTTTTTAGAGAAGCATCAAATCTTGATTTAAAATTGCCAGTCTAGGTAAGTTGTTCTAATGTTAATTACACTCACTTATGGACACCTTATTGTCAGTCTGAATTTGTCTAGCTTCAACTTCCAACCACTGGATCTTGTTATACCTTTGCTAGATTGATGAGCCATTCAAAACACATCTATGGTGCCATTTATTTTATTGCAGAGAGATCATTTTTAAAAAATAAAAGAATCTAAAAAGTGTTCATTGGCAATAGGATACGGCGCTTGTTGCCTTCAGGTAGCCAGTTCAAGGACAGCCTAGGTTGCTAGTCACCAGAAATTACAATATGATGGCTATTCAGTAGCCCAGTGGGCCTAAACGGTAGGCGCCCCTCACAGAGAAGCTTTCAGGGGAGTGTGGCAGGGCCCGGCCCAGCCCAGAAGAGGGCAAGGAGGCAGCGCCACCCAGCCCCCATCTCTGCTCCAGCCTTGCCCCTGGTTGCAACTTCAGCCCCGGCTCCCAGCTGTAGCCCTGTCTGGCCCCGCTCATGACTGACCCTGTTCAGCAGCACCAGCCCACACCTTGGCCTCAGCTGCAGTTCAGGGTATAGCTCCCAGCCCCCAACTGCGGCTTTGGCCCTGCTCCCAGCCCCAGCTATTGACTGCAGCTCCTGCTGGGGGGAGCAGGAGAGAACCAAGCGCAACCCCAAAAATGTGGATATCACTGCAGCAGCCTCTACAAGAGTAGGCAACATTAGTCCAGTCTCTAGCGGAGAGGTGGCCACACTGCGGAAACTATGGTCACAACTGGCTTCTTTGTTGGCAGAGGGATCAAGCGATAAAAAAGCACAGACTACATGCTTACAGAGGCAGTTCTTCCAGGTCAATGCTGAGACATTTCTGGGAAAGCTTAATTTTTTGCACATGCTGTACAGATTCTGAGAACTTCAGGGCCCAAGATTATCCATCCCCAAACTACAGAAAAATAAAATCAATTTTAAAAAATGATTTTTAGCCATACTGATTGATCTCTAAAGCTCAATAGCTACCAAATAAGACCAAAGCCACCATCTTCATGACACTCAGAATCAAAAAGGAATTAATGTAGTACCTGGAAGATTGGCATAACATATTTCCTGAAGCCAATGCTGTGTAATAAGAAGGTAGCCATCTTTGGCCACAGCTATAGTTTCAAGTAGTCTTCAAGAACAGTGTCCCCCACCACAAGTTGTTTGCCCTACACTAATTTAATACAGAAATCATAAAGGGATAAATTACCATGATGATGGTAGGAAAAAAAGTGCTGTTGAAAAGAAGCTCTTGACCACTCGTGGCTCCTGGAGCAGTCAGTGAAAGGTGATGTCCGGCACAACAAGGTACATAATAAAAGGGAGCATCAAGTTTCCATGCACTCAAAATAACATCAATCCACCAGCCTCACTTCTTTTTCTCTCTGAGCCCCAGCCACTTTCTCTCACCCTAGTCAATGTTGGCAAAGAGAGTTCAGTCTCATCTACACCAATGACACTATAGCCAACAGTGCCTCAATAACTCACTCGATGGCCTCATCTATACATTTAAGGGCGGGAAGGGGGCAGGATAGGACAAGAGACAGAGCTATGGCTGTAGAATCCTGCCTGAGAAGCTTTCAGGACAGATTAGAAATTGCCCCATGTCAGCTCTTGCAACCTCTGAGGACTTGTCTTTTCATGTTATCTTAATTAGGATTTTACCACGATGGTTAAAGTAGTTCTAACAGGTGCTAGAAAGTTGTGGTATGCCATACGCTACCCACTAGTGCTTATTTCAACACAACAATGCAATGGGAGGAAAAAAAGGGGAGCAAGTGAAAAACAAGATCAGGAGGAGATGGTCAGTCAATGCAAACTCTACTGTACTTAGGTGCAAGGAATCCAGGTGGCTTCAGAGTTGCCTTGCTACAACCTTCATAGTCTTTCTCTAAGAGATAGCTTAAGAAAAGACAGTTCAACTCCTTATGAGCCAAGGGAATATACAAGTTTCAGTGTAAAGAACTACTTCCCAGATAAACGAAGCAAGATGAGAGCAATGCACTGTGCAATAGTAAAGAAGGCAAAACATATCCATGGTGAATAATTCCCCTTACCCTGCCTGTCTTCCCACACAATTCTGCCAACACAAGCAAGAGGAAAAATTCAGAAGACTTTTCCACATGTTGTAGGGAAATACACAAATGAGATTTACTAGCTTTATCAGTAAAGTCTACATCAGAGCCCTCTACTGGCTGCCTGCACTGTCTGTGAACACAGAGGCCTCAAAAAACCTCCCTTCCCTGCTCCCCCCATACCTGACTAACTTTCGGTTCCTGGGGATGAGGAGGAGCTTTCCAGGCCCCCAGACAACCCAAACAATCTCAGGACTGCCAGTGGAACAGTAAGTGTGAAATCCATAGTCACCAGAACAATTAAAGTGACATTTCCTAGATTAAAGGAATTCTTAGTGGCAGGCTAAGAAGGGAAGAAAGTGTTAATTTTCCTGTTGCAGGTGAGCATGCATCTTTGGAGTAGGTTCATTCCCACTGATGGGTTTTAGTAGGACACACATTCTTGGGAGACAAAGCAACGAATATAAAATATAAAATATTTTGACTAACTAGTCATAGCTGAAGAAATCAGCAACATAAGAGGAACTATAAAAAGAGTCTTAGCAGAGAAACAATAAACATCTATTTATGAGCTCACTAATGTTTACCTTTTAAAAAAATCCCTTCTTAGTTACCACAGAAAATTTCAGAAAGAAAAATGTTTTTCTAATATCAAACCCAAACTGCATAACAGCTTAGACTCCCTCTGGTGTTCCCTTTCCTTTACAATGCAATATTTCCTGTAACGCAACACCAGGGGTGCAGTCTGACACTGTTACTTTACTGGAGGTCCAATTACTGCGTCACAAAAGCTACCGGTTTTCAGGATATTTGTACGAGCATTCTCATTTTATAAAGAGTAACAGAAGCCACCAGGCTAGTCATTTCTTTATTATAAATAAGATGCCACTACAGGCAATACACGCACTAAAATAAACCACCCAACGACACCACCTAATGGACTTGTTTTAGAAGGTTCTAACAACCATTCCTATTTCTACAGCCTTACTCCTGTTCATTACAGGTCATCAACAAGCCCGTTTCCAACTATTTTTCTATGGCAATTCTCTATAAAGTTTCCGCAGTAGCTCACTTGTAATACGACATTAAGAGCGTGTGCAGAAACACTTTGAGGGTTAGAAAACTCTGAATCCTTGAACAATTCAGGTATAAAATACTTCATCAGTAAAAGTTTACTTAGAATTAACTGTAGACATCTCTATATTTGATTCAAATTCAAAAAGGAAAGAAATCATACCGTTCTACTTCATAAAAAATGAATTGTTTTTGCAAGGTACCTACAAATTTGCCAATGCCCCTGTTCAACCCAGCTCACAGCATTTCCCTCGGCTGTTAGGGTCTAATATAGAATGTTTATATACACACAGGGCTTTTTTTTAAGCCACTACGCACTGGTATGGCATACTGACCAGCACCTATTTTTCCCTGGCTGGCCCCAGTCCTGAGCTGGGCAGCAGGCCCAGCAGGGGACAGGAGGGACGCACTCCCAGGCTTGTCCAACCTGCAGCCATGGGCCAGAATCCGGCCCACCAGGGACTGGAATCCAGCCTGCGAATGCCTGGGAGCTGCAGCCAAGCTGGAGTTTTTTCAAATCTCCCACCCTGAGCATGCTCAGATGCGTGGCTCAGAGCAGGAGCAGCCTGGCCAGGAAGCGTTGCTGGCCAACCCTGCAGCTCCGGCCAGGTAAGGGGGGAGGTGGCCAGGAGGGTCAGGAAGCCAGTGGGCGGGTGGGGGAGCAGCAGTGGGGGGGGGGGGTTGGGGCCCCGCCAGCAGGCGGGGGAGGGGCCCCCGGGGGGGGGGGGGGTATGGTGAGAGGAGCAGGGAGCCAGCGGGCAGGTGGGAAAGGGATCTGGAGGTGTCAGGGAGCTGGGAGGGTTGAGGAGCCAGCAGGCGGGAAACGCCTGGGAAGGCTGCTGGGGGCCAGCAGTGGTGGAGCGGGGGGGTGGTTGGAGAGGCCCCAGGGGGTGGCGGTGGTGGAGGGCCCTGACACCACACACACCCCGCTCCTGCCAGCGTACCACCACCAAAATCACTGCATACACATAAACTAGAACTTTTCCAGTGACTAGGCAGCCAGCTATAACATGAAAACTGAAGGCTAGGCAGAGAAATTTAGAAACAAATCACCATACAAGATCATCCTTGAGATCTATCTATTCTGTCTCCAATGTCCAGCAATAGATGGTTCAGAAAAAAACGTGAGCACTGTGCAACAGGCAAAGGTGGGATAGTCTGCCCCTGACATCAGATCTCACCCTACTCTCTAATAATAAGAAATTATTTTAATATCCCTTTCACAGAATTTATTAATTACTTCCTCCTGAAAAATCTATTTTATTTCATTTTTTTAAGAGGTAAATCACACAAGAGAAAAAAGAATAATATTAATGCTGCATTAGCGTCCCTGCCTCAAATAGTTTACAACATGAAAGATAGATTGTAATTGTTACACTTCCCTCCCCATCTTGAGAAGAGAATGCAATTAAGAAATATTATTGCTGCAACTTTTTGGGGGGTCCCATTTCAACACACCACAGCGGATGTAGGGAGGTCACCCACAGTGAGCACTCTGCTCCAGTCTCTCTCCATAAACAGACAGAAACTCAGTAGCCGCTACTTCACTGGACAGAGGACCTTAAAGTTAGCTCTCACCTATTTCTAAGATAAGGTGCAGACTAGTAAAATACAACTGTATTATTTAGAACCATTAAATATTTACTTGGGCATTTCTCTGTAAGTCACATTCCAGTCATCAGCAAGACAGAACAATGCAACAACATTGCAAGTTAACTTCTTGTTCTTCGACCCAAAATTAAGCAGTCTTTGATTTCTGAACTGAGGTAGAGATAGAGGTATTGAGTCTGGTGAACTAAAATGCATTACATCTCCTGCAAGAATTTTGTCGTGAAATCCTAAAGAAAAAAATTAACTGCATTTTTATGTAGGCCAAACATACATGAAGACCTGGCTACTGATCATTTTAAAACCCCAGCTTAATTTTGTCCATAAATATTCCCCAGAAAGGAGACTTTTGGGATCAAAGTGATGAAAGGAGCTGCATGCAAAAAATCCACCATTAATGTTTAACTACCCTAAAACACTAGATTTTTACTTGGGGCTATCTTAGTGCCACATAAATCAGTCATGGGTTACAGATATCGTATGATAGATTTAAAAATTCAGTAAACACTGCAGAATTCAGAAAACAAAAGTATTATATATAAATAGGAGGGGGTTCCTAGAAGCTCTGCTGAAAAAGAAAGACAGTTTGCTGACACCAAGTTCCATACAAGATGAAAGTGAGCCAAGAAACTCTTTTTCAATAGTTTTAGGATAAAGAGAAAGCTTCAGTACCTACACCAACTATTAGTCATTAGCATTACCAGAAATAGTCAAACTTGTTTTTTCCTCATTAACTGTGCAGAACAAACAGGCATATAATACATGGCTCGGGGTCCACATAATTGTTCTCCATTTTAAAAGGCAATCTTCAGGTTACCGTGAATTAAAAAAACCCGAAATGGAATAGTCAGATTGACCATCTAGAGCTGCTGATGTAACAGAATGTTTCCAAAAATTGTGCTGAGTATTGCTGCAATCACTGTGGAAAATGTTATCCTACGGAAGTGATTTGCTTTTTTCCATGCCTCTGTTAGAACTTCACCAAGACGGCCTTTAAGCCAAAACCAACTATTTCCTAGCATGTACTCAGTTTGTTTGCTTGTAACAACACGCTCATGATGACCGTTAAAAAGCAAGACTTCATTACCACTCCCTACAAGAAATGTATAACAGGATTATAAACAAGGCTACACTGAAAATAGAAAGACAAAAGAGTCTTGTGGCACTTTTAAAGACTAACAGATTTATTAATCGCATGAGCTTTCGTGGGAGAAAATCCCACTTCGTCAGACGCTTTGGAATTTGAAAATAGATAAACTGCTTGTATGCTTCCATACAAAATTCATTAATGCAAAGTCAAGCCCTATAGTTAAGTTAATTTTGCTTTTTCCACTGAATGTGGGATTTAAACACTTCGCATGAACAGGAAACCTTGCACTCATTGTTCCAAAGATGAGTTCACTAAGGAGCACAGGCAGAAATTTTCTAATCTCTTTTGTAAAATAAAGGAAGATAATCCGATAAACCTCTTCTCACGCAAAGTGGTAACACCCCTGAACATTCTGGACATCCGGGAGCTATCCCCATGCTAGGGGGGCTTGTGCTAACGCTCTACACAGAACTGCGCAGACAGAAGTTGCAGCTCAGGCTGGAGTCGGGTGCTGAAACTAAGATTAGAAGGTGGACTGGGCACCAAAGTCCAAGATGCAAAGAACTGTCTGTTTTTAGGCTGCTAGTTTATTGCCAGTAGTCCAAGCCTATCAACTCGAGCTGGAAGGCTCACTCCTGCTTCCTCCAGAACGCTGTGTGGATATATCCGAACTACCACGCGCCAGTGCGTTGGGCTGCCAGTCACAACACTAGATAGTTTTGGAACGTTTAGTGCCAAGATCCCTCATTGTAACTGTTTTCTTTCAAAAGAGCACTGCATCTTTGCAAAGAAGTTCCATTCTCCAATGCTCTCTCCCTGGCTCAACTGCCCTCTTGTTTCCTCGGCTCTTCTCTGCAGCCATCCTGCCTCTCTAGCAATTTATCACTGCCAAACTGTGTCTCTGGTGAGAGTCTTCGCCAGTCCCTTGCCCTAACTGCCATGAACTTCCCCTGACATTCTCCCCCTTCACCCTGTGCTTCCCAGGAACTCCAAGGTTTGATAGCATGACTTTCTATCATCTTATGTGGCAAAGTCTGTCAGCCCATAGATTTCTCTAGGAAAAAAAGTTCCCTTCTCAGGCAAGTTTGTTACCTGGCCTTCCTGTCTCCCTGACCCCCCCCTCTTGCCACAGTTATGACTGAGACATACTGGGAGAGAGACACTTGGAACAGTATCCTGACAAGAAGGCAAGATCTCCATGTGGCAAAGCTTCTTTGATTTAATAGGGGTGAATCCCAAACTGACACACCTTGGCAGATCTATTAACAAGATTGCAGGCAATTCTCAGCATGTCTCCAAAAAGAGACACCAGAGAGCCATGTGGGGCAGCAGAAAGCATGGGGGGAAGAACAGTGGGTGTCTCTGCATTTCCCAGCCTAGTAACTCAATCCCAATGCTCACCATATCTCCCTAGTTCCATAGTGCCCTTTTCATCCTATACCAAAATCCACTGATCCATTCCACACAGATAGCTTACTCTGTTTATTGCAGGATTTTAATGTTAGCAAATCTGAATAAAGAAGAAGTCCTCAGTATGGATTATTACATTTGTTTTAAAGTGTGGGAAGGAGAGAAGAAGGGCACACAAGAAGTTCTGAAGAACATGAAAGAGCTACAGTTCCATGAACAAGAGGTGTCTTCAATGAACTCTTTTGGGCATCTACAATCTAAAAAAGGGCCAGGCCTATTCTCGTGCAATCTAATAAGATCATAGCCCATAGCAATATAACTGCAAGAAGGAACAGTTCTGTTTTTGAAGACATTACAAAGTCAGTTAAAAAAAAAAAAAACCTTCTTGCAGACCACTAGTGGCAGCTCCAAACTGTGGGTCCCCCACTGCTCATCAATGGTGGCTCCAAGCCATGGGACACCCATTGCTCACCCTGGCTTCCAGCAACGTGTCCAACATGGCTCTGAACCACAGAGCCCCTATCCCCAGCAGTGGCTCAGGGCCAAGGGCCCCTACCAATTGCTCTGGCTGACAACAGCGCAGAGTGTGGTTTGGAACCACAGGGTATCCGCTACCCACCCAGGCTAACAGCAATGGGGCGCCTCGCAGTTTGGAGCTCTGGATTCCCCCTGCAGGCCAACGTGGCTAGGAACTGCAGGGTTCCAGTTTGGAGTACCAACTCCTCCTGCAGCAGCTCTGAGCAGCAGGGCCCTTGCCCCAGCTCACAGCAACCCACAGCACCAAACAACAGAGTCCCTGCCGCTGGTGTTGGCTTGGCATTAGAGGCCCCTGCCACCCACTCCAGCTGACAAGAGGTTGGCATCACAGAGTTGCTGCCGCCAACACAGACTTGGAGCCATAGGGTTCATACCACCTGCCCATCTTCACAGCAACAGGACTTCCAGCGGCAGCCACAGCTGGGGACCACACAGCTGCTGAGATGCTACCCTCCCTAAAAGCCCTGCAACAACCTGAGAGCTCCAGAGCATTCAGACGGTGACAACTTCTGCCCCCATGTCATGGGACAGAAGCTGAAAAGAATAATTTCATGAAGTCTCTGGAAGTGATGAAATCCAAGCAACTGGTTGATCCTGTAGTGCATTAACCACAGAATAATCTTATATATTGGCTTAACCTCTCATACTTTTTGATATAAAGTGCTTTAGATTATTATAAATGGGAAACGGTTTTTGTAGGAGTGAGAAGTACTGAGAAGCACTTATCCTGAGTAAATGCTCTTTAAAAATTAACAAAGCTAGCTGTATAATAATCAAAATATACAGTTTACAAAGAATAGTCGGTACAAAAATATGAAGTCTACTGAAATTACTTGTCAAATTCTACACCCAATGAAGAGTACTATAGATGTGGTTAGTACACCATTTTCAGATGTTCAAAGATTCGTTATGTCAGATGCAAATGATTTCCAACTTCATCCAGCACACTCATTTCAGGGAATTGGAGCTTTAAGCATAACATGTACAAACAGTATGAGTTAATAATGCATTTTACAGACTGAGGCTTTTGGGGAAGGGGGCACGCTAGTGTAACATGAATTTTTTACCCCAAGCATTAAAACAACAACAATAATAATTCACTAAAGAGCTAGGACCCCCAAGGAAAAAGTGCAATAGAGTGATGAGAGGTTTTGGAATTAAAAGCCTCTCACAACTTAAACTATACAGTCTCTGAAGCTTACTCACTTTTTTCTTTCCTCTCTCCATTTAGCAATCTCCTCTGGAGTATCTAATTGTATTCTTTTAGCACCAGGAGCATGCATCTAGGGAGGACAAGTTTTCAGAAGCATTACAAAAAGTGACTGAATATTCCCTTTATGAAATCACACAAAACTCTGCAACTTTTGAAACTCAGACATTACTGAAGTTGGGTGTACCAAGAGAAAATGAGAAGACTAAAAATGACATGAAGAGTTTCATTTCTATTATGTTGTCTTTTATATTCTTTTCAGGTTTAATATGGGATTGAAGGTCAGTTTTATGGTGTCATTCCAAAGAAATATCAAATGCCTAAAAAGAGCCCGGGGAGAAGCTAATAATAAATACTGTAGTTTTCATGGACTCTATTTTTGAAGCAGTTCGGGGTACCTACATTCTTCCAGTGAATCTGAACCAACTTCTCATGTGCATTGAAACTGCAGCCATCTTCTGCACACTGCAAGAGAAGGGAAAAAAAACTCCAACACTATTTGAACGGAATTATGCAGACATGAAGAGTCAAGACATAGCTAACTTATTTTTAACTACATTGCATACCATTCCATATTAGATCACTTTCCAGAACAGTGGGAAAAAAAAAAAACCTGCCAACATAGTCTCAGTTACTCACACAGAGCTTTGAAGATGTAAAAAGCTGAAGTACTACAGCATTAACAATTCCAGGAAAAAAAACAAACACATTCAGTTACTAAGTGGCCAGAAAGTAATACATTATGTTTACTATGTTTTACACCATCATCACTGAAATCAGCAAAAAAAACTTCCCATCTCTGGAAACAGTTTAGTTGCTACGGCCCAGGCAGAGGAAGGAGTATCAAGTAGCATGCCCCTCAATATCAGTGGGTTGCTTTCTTTTTATTCTTTGCAACAGGATGGTGAATTTTTAATACTTTCCACCTTCCATCTTTGGATTTCACAACACTTTGCACAGTCAATGAATCAAAATTCACAGTACTCATTTAAACACAGGTATTATCACCATTTCATAGATGAGAAAATGGAAGCAGAGACAGGTTGAATGATTCAACCAAGGTGAAACTTAATTCTGTGGTAGAGTTATGAACTGAATGCTGAACTGCCAGCTCCTCATCACACACATTAAACCACAAAGTCACACTTTCTTTATAGCCTTTTAAGAATGATTAGAATGTAAAATTTCTACTTCCCACAGAACTCAACGACGACGACTGAATACCTCTTAGAATTCAAAATGCACTCAACAGCTTACAGCAATGAGTATTTTCCATCATTTCATGCAGAACCTGTCCAGTACACTGGGGCAGCTGGCATGTGATAACTTATCTTAGCCCGAATTGGACAAAATGTATACAGTCCTGTTCTAAGACAGGAGACCTCTATATCTCGGACTGGATGAAAACAGAACAGCCACACTACCAACAATTCTTAGCTTCATGTTGTACTGAATATCTATATGTGGACAAAGCAAGGCCAGGTGTCATCCTAGAAAACTTCAGTAATTCATGGAAAATTATATTATTTTTTCTTAAATCCTGGATAATTTCAACTATTGACTGCATAACATTTACCATTATAAATCAAAGACCAGCATGCCCAACACCCCAACGCCTCTAAGTTCAGGCAGAACTTATGTAGTCAGTTAGAGCCTTAGTTTTACAACTAAATCAAATAAAGCATACCCACAGCAGCTTATCTGGAGTCAATAGAGGAAATAACTCCAAAGAAAGCATCACCTATCAATACTTTCTGTAGTACATGGCTCTCCCTTGGTGATCTCCCATTTAAGCATTGACTGGGCCCAAAACCTGCTTAGGTTATGAAATCACAGGCCACAATGGTATGGCTGTAAATAGTAAAAATAAGCTGTTTTATAAGACAAACTTTCCCACCTATTTAAACTAACCTGTGTGTGCTGAGCAACATGTTCATCATATTTTTCTTGGTTTTTATAGCCACGATCACAAGTATCACAATAATGAGAGAAAACGGGTTCTTTTTTCCTTTTGTTCTGTTAAAAAGAATGACACTGTTAAGTTCATTTCTTCAAGAAATACGTTACACTTTATAAAATAATTTTAATGTCTTCATGAAAGCATATTCTGGCACGTGGATTATTGAAATTCCAACTTTAAAATAAATTGGAGTTTTAATAATCAAAATAGTTGATACATAAATTGAAAAAATTAAGGAGCAAAATCAAATGACTGTGTTACATGTTCCTCAGTTTCAAACTTAAGCATGCTCAGCTTACAAGTAACATCGTTTTATTGTCACCACTGCCAGCACAGCCAGAGCTTGGAGTGTCAAAATGGATTCATCTCCAAAAATAAAGATCAGTACATCTCTACAGTAAAAATCAAGCACACCATGTATCAGTTAAGTAAATTGATTACAGCATTCCTCCTTTAATAGATTCAGAAGTTGCAGACTTGTCTCATCATAGAATGATCAGCATTATAACACAATGGTTAACGTATGTTACAAGATATGGTTATAACATAATCTTAAGTGGTGTAGTACAACTGAGAGTTCTGTATTCCAGACATATAACTGAGGCACTAAGGTTCATGTAATAGGTGTAATAAGTACCTTTTGCTTGTAATTTCCACCCGGAGAATGTTTAAAAAACGCAGGTTTTTGTTCATCTTGCCATTCCTGGGTAAAATGATAATTTCCACCTTCAACAAAATAAATTACAAGAAAAATGGAATTACACGTAGAATACTTTCTTCAATATTATGCTGGAAAAAAGAAGTAAACTGAAAATCTTGTACTACACTATTCCTTTTATTCCTCATGGCATCCTGTGCATCATTGTTGAGCACACTAAGGATTTTCCTTATTCTGTCAATCCTTTTTAATAATTGACTTAAAATTAGTGTTACCACTTGAAAAGAAAAAAGCTCTAAAAATACTAATTTATTATTATTAAAAAGTGCAGATCACACAGATATTTTTGTTTGTTTGTGTTTTCAATTACATCATCAACATGGCAAGCCCGAAAGGGGCACAGCCTCCTTGGACATATAAACAAGGACAAAGTGGGATTTTCTCCCACAAAAGCTCATGTGCTAAATACATTTGTTAGTCTTCAAAAGTGCCACAGGACTCCTTGTTTATTTGGCTGACCTAGACTAACATGGCTATCCCTTTGGAACTTGGAAATATAGTATTAACTCACCTAACCACTGACAAATAAAAGGCAAACAGCTGATCTTAAACTTCAGGGTTAGGCAGCTTGGGAAGGAACGTGGGCACTACCTCGCCCTTTGTCATAAGCAAGAAGTAGCCAGCCCTGGCGAGGGAAAACAACAGCCACCTAGCAGATCTACAAGCTGGAGTGCAACAACCAGGGCCACTCCCCGCTCCTGGGGATGTGAGTGTGGAGAAATCTAGCTGCCCCTCCTCCCCCCAGAACGGAGGGACGTCGGGCGGGGGGGGAAGATGACGGCACAGATGCCCCTCAGGAAACGGGGGCGTGTTCGTTGGGAGAACCGGGAGAAGGGAAATGCCGGGCCTAGCGGCAGAAACCCCTCTGTCCACGGGGGGAGGTCTCTCCTACCTGGGTGCGGGGCTGTCGGCCCTTCCCCGTACCCCAGCGGCGGCGGCTGGTACCAGGTGTTAGGCGGCAGATAATCGCCAGGCGGCGGCGCCCAGAAGCCGGGGTCCCAGGCGGGGGGGCCCGGGGGCGGGCAGAACACGGGGGGACGGAGCCCGGGCGGCGGCGGGTACCAGGCGAACGGGTTCATGACAGGCGGGCTCGAAGAACCGCTCCGGCGCTACTCCAGCCGCCCGCGCTGCCACTACCGGCGGCGGCTGCCTCTGCCTCCACATGGGGAACACACAGGAGGCCACCGCATTTCGCGTCACTTCCGGCACTACTGTCAACGCCACGCTTAAAGACGGGGTGCGGAAGCCCGCCTAGCACGCTACAGGGCGACGTCATCGGTCGGCGCCGGAAGAGAAATGGGGACAGTCACTCGCCTGGGCGCCGGCGGTAACCTACTACGCAATACGCATGCGCCCCCCAGTCAGGCCTTTGCTGTGGTTGCGCCATGGCCCGGGAGCTGATGGGGCCGGCGCTGCCCCCGGGCTTTGCCCGCTATGCCGAGGCGGACCTGGATGAGGACTTCAGCCAGGGTGAGGCAGCCTTACGGGGCAGCGCACTAAGCGGCGGCGCAGCGTCAGGGCCCGGCCCTGCCCCCCCCCCTGCGGCTGCCATTGGCGCCCCCAGGTCCCGACACGCCGTGCAGGGACCCCGGCCCCGCTGCGGGCGGATCTGAACGAGGGGCCCTGTCATTGCCAGGGCCGCCGGCACCACCCAGAGGGGCCCGTCAGCCGCCCACGCCGGGTACCGGCTCGGTGGCTCCTCTGGCCCGCCGGGGTTTCCAGCCTTTGGTCGTCTGTGGTGTGCAGGCCCCTGGGGAGGCTAAGATGTGCAAAGGGGCCCAGACTTCCTGTCACAACGTGTCAGGAGTTTGCGCATGAAAGAAGACTGAAAACTCCCGTGATACGGCAATGTGACCCCTTTTCGGGGCGCGCCCCCCACGTTTTGAATGCTGTGCGCAGCTCTGGTCGCCCCATGTCAAAAAAAGCGGTATCAGAATGGAGAAAGGTACAGGAAAGGGCAAGGGAATGTATGGAAAAGTTTGTCTGAGGAAAGACTAGTAAAACTTGGACTTTTCAGCTTGGAGAAGAGATAGTTAAGGGAGGGATAGGCTAGAGGTCTATAAAATCAGGACTAGTGTGGAGAAAGTAAGGAAGGAGAAGTGTTGTTTACTCATTATAACATGAGAGCTAGTGGTCACCAAATGAAATTAATTGGCACCAGATTTAAAATGAACGAAAGGAAACATTTCTTCAACCAGCACATATTCAACTTGTGGAACTCCTTGCAAGAGCCTAGGATGTTGTGAAAGCCAAGACTATAACGGGGTTTCAAAAAGAACTAGATAAGTTCATGTATGATGGGTCCATCAATGACTGTTAGGCAGATGGGCAGGATGGATTTGATGTTTGCCAAAAGCTGGGAATGGGTAATGAAATGGATCATTTGTTGATTACCTGGTCTATTCATTCACTCTGAAGTGCCTGGAAAATAGGGTGCTGGGCTAGAAGGACCATTCGTCTGATCCAGTGCGGCCATTCTTATGTGCTCCTGCCCTGCTAATAGTTAAGGCCAGAGAAGCTTCCTGTTTAACAATTGATCTTCTATGTGCTCTGTTTCGAGTGAGTTTATTCTTTGTGGCATTGTAATTTGCCAGGTGGTGCAAGAACACATCCAATTTTCATAAAGCCTCTCAAAGATAAACACAGACTACCACTTTTTTTTTTTTTTTGTAGTTGTATTGCAGTACTTGGTATGTTTTACTATTTTCTCCCTTCAGGAGGTATTGTTAATGCTACTTTTTTTCTGCCCTTAAATTCTCTCTCTTCATGGAGTTTAATAGCATTGTCCTTTAACTGAATTTTGTCATCTGTGGTAGACAGCAGATACCTCAGTTAGTAATTTTTGTGACGTTGGAACCTATCCCGGCTTGTCCCTTTCTCCCCAGACAGTACATTTGGAGGGCACTTCCACACTAGTACACACAACCCAAATCTAAAAAGGTTTGTTTTTCCTAGTAGGTTGCTTTATCACACTTCATTATTTGCTGGTCTGTTTGTCTTAGGACGGGACTATTTTTTTTTTTTTAATTCTTTATTCCTTGGAGGCTGCTTAAATTATGTCTTAGCACAAAGTTTAAACATGAGTCTGAAAACAATTTAATTTAATTCATTCTAGACAGCATATCCATGAGCATCTTGCAACTGTATTTGAGCACCCACATTACCCATCCGAATCACAACTGAGGTTCTTTGCAATGCATGAAATCACTGGACAAATGTAAAATACAGTGTTTATATTTCTGGATGCTTCTTATGCTGATCTGCATTGTAGTTAGTTGTTTTGAAGCAGCCTTTCAGTTAAGATGCTGGTATTATGCTTCATATTGTTGGAATGCCCTTGAAAAAGATCTAATGTGGCTCTGCAACAAATTCTGTAAAACATAGTCTGCAGCACAATTAAATTCATTCAAGCTAAACTACATTCAGGGTATGTCTACGCTGCGGAGTGAACTCAACTTAATTTGTCAACATTCACCCACCTAGCTGCAGAATTTGGAAGACCATGACCACACCATGCTCATTGCATCGGGGGATTGCACCCTCCTCATCCACGCTCATGTCAACAATCAAAGCAGTGCACCATGGATAGCTGTCCCGTAGTGCAACTACCCCCGGGGCTTTTGGGAAGGTTTTCATCCTCCCATGATGCAATATCCTCCCTTCTGTTTGTTTGGACTAGGACAAGATGATCACCTTTTTGTGCCATTTTTTCAAATTCTTCACATTTTTTCAATCCTTCAAATCTGCCCTGCACATAGCATTGCCAGAGAGGAATGAAGCCTGCTCAGCTCAGACAGGAGCTGCAGTGCTGAAAATTGCAGTGTTACTGAGGCTGCCTTGCTACAAGCCATAGAACGAAACAATTTCAGTTTGCTACCAACTGTCACACAGCATATGGAGGTGGTGGAGCGCCACTTCAGGTCCTGAGAAACAAGCACTAACTGGTGGGATCGCAAAATTATGAAGGCTTGGGATGACGAGCAGTGGCTGCAGAACTTTCACATGCGAAAGGCTACTTTCATGGAACTTAGCAGAGATCTCTCCCCAGCTCTGAAACGCAGGAATACTCACTTGAGACGTACTCCGATAGTAGAGAAGAGAGTGGCCATCACTTTGTGGAAACTAGCAACACCAGACTGCTACCAGTCAGTTGGGAATCAGTTTGGAGTTAGTAAATTCACTATGGGAGCAGCTGTGATACAAATGTGCTGGGCCATTAATAGACTTCTGCTAAGAAGGGTAGTGATTTTGGGAAATCTGGAGGGCATGCTGGAAGGCTTCTCCACAATTGGGTTCCTTAACTGTATGGGTGGAGGGGGGGCATATATGGCATGCAGATCCCTATATTAGCAGTGGACTGCCTTTCCACAGACTACATAAATCAAAAAGGATACTTCTCAATAATGTTTCAGATCATGGGATGCTTTACCGCTATCAGTGTGGAGTGGTCTGGAAAGTTGCATAATGCGCCCATCTTTGGGAACTCAGGTCTGTTCAAGAAGATGCAGGCACCTAACAGCAAGAAGGAACATGTCAATAATAGGCTCAGCAAGTGTAGAATGGTGGAGGAATGTGCATTTGGATGTTTAAAGGCATGCTGGTACAATTTGCTCACGAGGTTTAGACCCTATAGTGCAGTGGTTTTCAAACTTTTTTTTCTCAGGACCCAGTTGAAAAAATCATTTATGCCCGCGACCCAACAATTTCATCTTTGAGCAATGTATTCCAGTCTTTTGGCAGCAACAACAGGGGGTGCCGCTGTCAAAGAAAAATGCAAATCTCTTAAGTGTGATTAGCAAACCTTTACTTAGATCTGTATACGGGAGCGCTCACGGGGAGAGAACAAAGGAAATCTCCAACCTGTGACATAGCAACAGCTTCTCTTACAAACTTTAGTTCATGTTACAGGAATCAAATACAGTTTCTGATAGGTTAGAAAGGCACTCCTCCCAGATACACATTACTCCGTCCTGGTAAAAACATTTCGAGGTGAGTGTAACTTAGACACACAGGCATAGAGATGAGAAAAACAATACAAAGCCAGAAACAGCCAGAACTCAAGGCTGAGAAAGAGACAGCAAAATTCTTTATCAGTGCCCCCCCCTGTAGCATTTGACAGTACTGGGTCCCGACCCTAAGTTTGAAAACCACTCTCCTAGTGAAAGAAACTTCCCAATAGTTAGCTCTGCCTCCTGTGCTTGTGATACAAAGGGGGAGAAGTTCCCATTGGGTTGGGTTGTGGAGGCAGATAGGCTGGCAACGCTGAGAGCCAATCATTTAGTGCTGTACCTCAGGAAACATTGAAAAACTGCTTTTGCAATGACACACAACAGTAATGTGCGTTACTTATCTGCCTTGCTTTCACTTCGCATCCTTTACCCATCCCCTATCAATACGGTTCCATCCCGCCACACCTCCCCCTCCCTTTATTCCCTTCTTATCAATAAACTATAATGAATTGTAAAACCACATTTTTATTGGTTTTCCTTCACAGGGGGGAGATGGGTGTGAAGGAAGAGAATGTAATGTTTCACGTATATAGCACGGTTTGGATGTGCATTTTAAAGGGGCCATCGCTTCTTTCTGCTTCTCTCAAATGGCAGTGAGCGGAGCACATGGTGCACCCGGCTCAGCCTGCTCCTAGACTGCTAGGGGGTGGGAAGTAGGAAAGAGTGCATTAGCTCAGAGTTTTGTAGGGGCTGCAGAGGGAGTCTCTCCTGCCACTGAACTTCCTGAAGCTCAGCCAGACATCTCAGCGTGTTTGACTGATCATTACACACAGCATCTCATTTTATGCTTCACGCTCATATTCCTGTGCTGCCTTCCTATTGTCCATGTTCACTTTGTCTGATAATGAAATCCTCCATGCACTTAGCTCTGTGTCAGCAGCCACCGAAGAGTTCATTATCCCATTGAGCATGTTATCCCGAGGTTTTTTCTTTTTTTTTTCACCTTATATGTGACAGGCACTCTGCAGAAGTATGAGAGGGTGTGTTGAAGGCCATGTTGCCCACTGTAAGGGAAGCAAAGCACAAGGTATCCATTGTTAAACCATCCCATTAACGAAAAGCAGTGCTACAATGTAAAAATAACTCCCCCCCCCAAACATTCCCAAGGGAAGGCTATTCCCACATACCATTGTCTAGCTACTATAGGGGTCAGATTGCCATTCCAGCCCTTGTAAGAAGGGGCTAGTGCATCTCTTTTAGGGAAATCCCAGTGCCCATGCTGTGCAAGTCAACGATTCCCAGTTTGGCATGGATGTTGGGCTCCCATTATCCTGCATAAATCAGGCTTTTAAGAGGTGGTAGAAAGGATGTGGGATTGGTAGGCATTAACCATGTGGAGGAAAACAATTGGCTTCAGTTTGCAGATTCCCAAAGCCCATCACACCAATACCTGCTTAGGGACTTACAATGTGCTGAACTGAGAAACCATCATGTGCTGCAGAATAATACCCACCCAAGAAAGCTTTTTGAAGTGTATAATGGAAATGTGCACCATCTTCCCTAGGTAACCATGGGTGAGATCAATCTACTGAGGGTCACACAGATGGAAAAGGAGGATTTGCTGCAAGCATCTGGTTACAGGCCTGGCCCTGGTGCTGCTCTGTTGTGTTCCACGATATCTGCATAATTAAGTAGAGTGGTGGGGGAAAGTGTCCTATTGCGGTGGAAGAAATAAGGCTGCCCTCCCAAGAAACCTTCTGCAAAGGATTGCAGAGTACCTACACGAAAGCTTCTGGGAAATATCCATGGAGGATTCTCGGAGCATCCTTGTGCACATAAATAATCTTTCCTGGAACTGAATCCAATACTTATGCACATCAACCAGATGTGCCTTCCCTGGCATCCTGGTCTGTCATGGTTTCTTGCATCCAGCTGGGCTGCTCCTGTGTAGGAAACAGCTCCTGGCTTTCAGGAAGAAGGGATGCCCCACTTGCCTGCACCCTGTTCGCATCATCCTCCTCATCCACAGACTCATCCTCATTCATCCTGGCCTCGGATTCCCCCAAGGTTTCTACACTGCATGGTGACATAGTGGTTGGGTGTCTGCCAAGAATTGCATGGAGATCCTCATAAAAATGGCATGTTTTTGGTGACAAACCAGAACGACTGTTAGTGTCCCTAGTTTTCTGTTACGTCTGCCTCAGCTATTTGATCTTAACGCTGCTGTGCATCCCTGTTGTGCCTTCTCTCCTACATGCCACAAGATATCTTCTCATAGATACCCAAATTTCTTTTGCTGGCCTAGGGCTAGCCAGAACAGACTCTTCACCCCCCAGACTGATGGGATCCAAGATCTCAGCTCAGCTCCAGGCTGGAATGCGTTTATGGCATGCAGTCGCCATGATCCGTTCAGCTGGCAAGCTGTCTCCATGCTGAACTAACAGGAAATGGGAATTCAAAATTTCCCAGGGCTTGAGGGAGGGGGCTGTTTCCTTTTTACATGGCCTCCAAAGCAGCACTATGTGATACCCCTTGGAGGCCAATGACATCAATTTACATTGTGCTCTACATATAATGACACTCATTCGAACCATACAATTCAGCCACTTGCAGAAGGTAGACAGACAACAGAGTCCTGTGGCACTTCATGCGATAAATAAATCTGTTAGTCTTTAGAAGTGCCACAGGACTCTGTTGTCTTTCTACGATAGACTAACACGGCTACCCCTTTGGAGTTTGCAGAAGGTAGTTTTCTTAAGTCGAATTTTACTGCGGTTTAGATCACCGGGACTGACATGTCAAAGGTTGCCAGAAGCTGCATTCCATAACCAACATTATAAAGGTAAACCAGGCCTCAGTATCATGAGTTGATTTTCTAGAGGAGTTTTAATATGCTTGCTTAACACGGGTAAAATGGTCTTGGAAGGTTGTTAATATGAAGGCAGACAATGTTAACTACTTTTAAACAATATTGTTTTATTCTTAGTTTAAAGAATCTACATTTTTTGGGTAATGGCCCATCTACATTTTTTGGGTAATGTGTTTCGAGGCAGTTTAAGGATTTTGCAAACACAGATATACTTGAATAATTTTACTCACGTAAGCAATGTTACTGAACTCAATGGGAGTCTTATGAAACCCAAAGTTAAATGTATAGTTGTTTGCAGAACTAGCCCCTAAACATGTTTTCTGCCTATCATGTTTTCAGTGCAGTTTTGGTATATTCCACTGCTTATTAAAAATCAGGATGGATAAAAATGGACTTTTTGAAAAAAAAATTTAAAAAGAGATTTTAATTTAAATTGAAAGTTTTTTCTTTTTAAAAATAAACGTGTTTAAAATCTGACTTTAATACAAAATATGTTAAGACCTAAACATATTATAATCTCAAAATTTTTAATTAAAAAATTAATATGCTTCTATCAAAAACTTTGAGTTAAAAGCTGCTTTTCTATATAAGGAAAGAATCAAGGGAGAAAACAGCTCACTTCTGCTGATAAAATGTAATAATATGGCACAACAGATATATTATACTAAGGGTTGGTTTTCTTTAATGAAAAATAAATTAATATGCTGTTTTGTGTGTTTAATTAAATTCTAGTTACTATCCTAATGCAGCTTGAAACAAATCATACCAGGTTAATTATCTAGTAAATAATAAAGATATTGTACAGTGTCTTCTAATATACTAAAAATATATAGTCAAGAATCTGAAAATATTAAGCTATATAATTGCTTAAATAAATGCATATACAGTAGTTAGTGTACCCTCTTATGTATCAAAAAGATGTACCGAATCTAATATAAACATTCTATTTAATTGGTAATCAACATGTTTGAATGATTACATAAACCAATGAAAATCTTTTTTTAGAAAATAACTGAAGTACAACTGGAAAAGTTTATTAAAATTGATTATTTAAATCAAGGCTTTCCACTTGGTAATTTCAATCATGATTTAAAATGCATGATTTGAAGTACCTTGATTGAAATCAATCCACCTGTTCAAAGTGGTACTCAAATCTAGGTTGGACAAATTCTCATTCGTTAGCATTAATGTGTTCAACTATGTTCAAAGGTAGTTATTAATAACACACTTCCCCCATAGATGTAGGATGGCTGCCCAGTTCTGTCTGACATTTCATGCAAATGTTTTAGTAACTTTCATATTTACAAATAATGAGTGTGCAAACATGAAGTTCTGCTGCCTAACATGCTCTTCCTTAAGCAGTGGTGAGAGTAAGGTGTGAAGCCAGGCAAAACCTGGCAGCTGTGTCTGGGGTGAGTGCTGGAAAGTGTCTAAGATGTTGGGGCAGGAAACTGGTGTGTGCTGGGATTATTGGGGTAAGTGAAGGGCTGTTTGGAGTGACAGTTGCTTGGATTTCTGCAGTGCGTGGGAAGATGTTTGATGAGGGCAGCTAGTGCAACTTGCTAGGAGATAATGGAGTCTGTGCTCTTCACCTGCTATCACTGCCATCATAGAAGATTAGGGTGGGAAGAGACGTCAGGAGGTCATCTAGTCCAGGCCCCTGCTCAAAGCAGGACCAGCCCAACTAAATCGTCGCAGCCAGGGCTTTGTCAAGCCTGACCTTAATAACCTCTAAGGATGGAGATTCCACCACCTCCCTAGGTAACCCGTTTCACTGAAAAAGATTTTCCTAATAGCCAATCTCCAACCTAGATCTCCCTCACTGTACATTTGAAACCAGTGCTCCTTGTTCTGCTGAGAACAACCTAGATCCATTCTCTTTGGAACCCCCCTTCAGGTAGTTAAAAGCTGCTATCAAATCCCCCCTCACTCTTCTCTTCTGCAGTCTAAATAAGCCCCTTTCCTTCAGTCTCTCATAAGCCATGTGCTCCAGTCCTCTAATCATTTTCTTTGCCATCTACTGGACTCTTTCCTGTTTGGCCACATCCTTTCTGTAGTGGGAGGCAACAACTGAACACAGTACTCCAAATGTAGCCTCGCCAATGCCGAATAGAGGGGAATAATCACTTCCCTCAGTTTGATGGCAGCACTCTTACTAATGCAACCCAATATGCTGTTGGCCTTCTTGGCAACAAGAGCACACTGTTGGCTCATATCCAGCTTCTTGTCCACTGTAACCAGGTTCTTTTATGCAGAACTGCTGATTAACCAGTTGATCCCCAGTCTGTAGCACTGCATGGGATTCTTCCTTCCTAAATGCAGAATTTGCACTTGTCCTTGTTGGACCTCATCAGATTTCTTTTGGCCCAGTCATCTAATTTGTCTAGGTCATTCTGCACCCTGCAGCATATCTAGCACATCCCTCCAACTTAATGTCATCCGCGAACTTGCTGAGGTTGCAATCCACTCCATCAATGAGCAAGTTGAACAAAATTGGTTCCAGGACCGACCCCTGGGGCTCTGTGCTTGATACTGGCTGTCAATTAGACATCAAGCCATCGATCACTACCTGTTGATCCCGATGATCTAGTGAGCTTTCTAGCCACCTTATAGTTCATTCATCAAACCTGTACTTCAAGTATACTGTGGGAGACTGTACCAAAAGTTTTACTAAACTCACCACTTCCCAGCTGCTCTTCTCTGCTCCTTGATCTTGTTTGACTGATACTTGATGTTTCTATATTCTAATGGTTATTTTTTCCACTTATTTTATAGCTGTATTTATGTTTGAGCTTGTACTTCACTTTTTCTCAGAGACACTTTCATTTCTAGGTGTATTTTTTTTTAGTATCCACCTTCTTCAGAGAAAATGACATACGAAATTGCACACTTCCAAGTTTTGTAATTCCATCAGAAAGGAATAATTTGATACTTACTTCAAAAGAGTGAAGACAACCATTTATTAATGTCAGGATTCATGAAATAGAATTGCCACTTCACATGCACAGTTTGGTTATGTGTAATTTTCGTAAGGCAGTATGTCAGCAAATATTTAATAATCCATTCTTTTGGTTTTGCTATGTCTACTTATTCATTTTGCCTATAACATACACAAAACAACTATATTAAAAGAGCATTATTAAGGTTTCAGTGCCAAAGCATTCAGAAGTTAGGAGAGGCTTGAAGTAAGGTTCCTTGGCACTCTTGATTTGGTCCCCTTGTATGTATTCTTTAATTAGATGACCACATACTAACTTTTTCCAGCTGGATTGGCCTCATGTGGAGTGCAGTTTCTCGGTTTTTTTCCCCAGTTCCTTATTCAGTGCTCAGGATTGAACCTGCTCTAGGAACTAGTCAGGGTTGTGTGGAGAAAGGAGAGGACTGTGTGTAGGACCCCTGCCTTATTTGTTGCATAAGTTGCAAAACTTTTATCCATCACATTTTTTTTCCCCCATAGGACCCCTGCCTCATTCAGTGTACGGAATGGACAGTGCTCAGTTACTGACTAGCTGTTCAATGTTGTGTTTTATCCTCATGTTTCAGTGTGTATCCCCATGCCTTATTTGCCTCACACTATTCAAACTCTGCTCTGAAGAGGAATTATTAGTTTTCATATTGGCTTTTGTATAGTAGCTGAGTGCTTCACAAACATTTATTTATCTTTGCAATATCCTTGTGAGCAGGGCGCATGGTTTTATCCTGACTTAACAGCTAGGAAGCTGAGATACAGAATTCATGGACTAAAGTTTTCATGAATTTTGGCTGCTCGGTTAGATATAACTTAGTCCTGATTTTTTCAGAGTACTTAGTGTTATATAGCACTTGAATAGCCAAACAGAGCTCCTATTCACTTCACTTGCAGCTGTGAGTGCTCAGCACTTCTGCAAATTGGGCCCCAGGGTCTTCAGTCAGCTATCAAGAGAAATGGAAATATGTAGTGTTTGACATTTGTGAAAAAACTTGGTTTAAGTCGGGGTAGACAAAATTGGTTCACAGCTAGGAGCCAGCAATTTTACTTTTGGTCACCAGAGGGCGCTCTTCTATTACATTTCTGCAGTGGAGCTAGGTGACAAGCTACTAAAACCGGTCGCCATGGTGACCAGAAACATTGATTTGTTGAGGCCTGGTTTAAATGATTGACTAGTATCTCACAGGAACTCATTGGCAAAGGCAGGGACCGTACCAGTTCTCCAGGGCAGCATTCACAAATAAAATGTCCTGCAGCCTTCTTCACTACATCCCTTTTCACTTCTGCAACAGGTAAGGGAGGGGGCCTACTGACAACACTTACCTTCTTTACCCAGCTCTGATTCATCCCCAGAGCAGATCCATTTTTGTGTGATGAATGGGGCTGGCAACCTGGAGGAAAAAATAGTATGCCATTGTCAATTTAATGACTACGATTTGTGTGCTCAAGAGGACAGTATTAAGGTTGCAAAGACAATCTTATTTCTTGCACTTCCTAGCTTTTCTGGCACTTCCTAGCTTTTGAGTGCTTGAGTTTCAACTTTCATGTTCTTTTAACAAAGTTGTTTGTCATTTCCTAGGATTTCTTAACAAAAAGCAAACTGAAAAAAACAAATTCCATCATGTGCCATCCTGTTGATATGTACAGGCATCATCAAAAGGACTGACCCTTTTAGATCCACCGTAGAGACCTCTGCTACAAGCTAATGGAGTGTATTATAGGAATAGTATATGGACTACCACTAGAGGAGAGCGAACCACATGCTTTGCCAGCGGTTTTCACAAATTAGATATTTGTGGCCATCAAAAGAATGTTGAGATTCAAGGAATCTTGGTTCCATCCTAGGTTCTTGGAGGAAGTGTTCTCTAGTGGGAACACACTCTTCTGCCCATTCCACCCACTTCCCCAAGATTAACCCTTTCTGCCTTGTTGCCTCCAATCTATCCCAGTCCTCTCTCTTTCCCACCTCTGGCTCCTTGTTCTAGTCCCACCCTTCTTGCTTTGCGAGTCTCAGTATCCACATCTCAGGCTTCTCATCCCAGCCCTAGGCTCTTTGCCCGGCCAGTCCTAGTCTTCCCCTCCAGGCTTGCTTCCCAAGTTCCAGTCTCCTCCCAACCCCTTCCAGACGCTCTCCCCTTGCCACACCCAGTCCCTGTCCCAACCCTTTTGTTCCCAGATTTCTTGCCCAGCCAGTCTCAGTTCTTCTTTCCTGGCTCTTCATCAAAACTGCTTCTCTTCTTCTTCCATCACTGTCAGCTCACAGTCCTACCTCTTCAGACTCCTCTTTGAATCTCCATTTACCCCTTCTATTCTGCTCCCTCTATGACTCCTTGATCTAGTCCCTTTGCGAGTCTCCACTCTCTCCCTGGACTCTAGCTCTTATCAGAGCTGTCTTTCATTCCCTCCCCACCTTTTCTACTCCTAGTCTCCTTGCCCAGCCTGTCCCAATCTTACTAGACTTTTTATCCCAATCTATTCCTTTCCTGCCTGGCTCCGTTACATTTATTCCCCCATTTAGTCCGATCAGACAGCTTCCTTCTCTTTCCTGCCTGGGCAACCATGGGGAACGAGAGGGACAAGGGCTTTGAGACCACAGAAGAGACAGACTCCTTGCTCTGTTACAGTGCCTGGTCCCACTCTACTCCACAGTAGCCATTCCAGAGAAAGTCGCCCTGACGCTCTGGGCTGGAGAGAGCATGTTCTGTTGCTCAGTGGGGATGGTGTACACCTAGCCCTGTCAACGCTGAGAGCTATGAGAGACTTGAGCATGATGAGTGGGCATGGACTCTTCCAGGAATTTAACTGCTAAAATTGAAGCAATCTTTACTGAGCATGTGGGAACTGATTTGTTCAAAGTCTTATAAATGGACCAAATCTAGGCAGATTTTCAGAGGGCGAGCAAGTGATACATTCTTGATACACAGTCCGTAGCCCTGTCATATTAAGTCCCTGTTTCAAAGCATGCGGGTGCTAAATCTGTTAAAAGAAAAGATTTGTTTTGCCCACGTTAAAGAATTCCAGCAATGTATTTTTCCTTAGCCCTATTTCTGGAAATTGCTGAACCATTTTGGTTGACATTTCCCCAAAACAGCCCTAATCGGACACCAAGCATGGAAAACTTCAGCCCAGATAATTAATATTTGATAAGTGTTGAACAACAGAAAACAGGGTCTTGCAATGGGAAATATTAGGCAACATTAATAATAGCTAACTTGCATCAGCTTGTCACACCTGTAGGGTGCTTTACTCATTGATCCTGCAAATATTTATCTATAGGTTTAACTTCAGACATGCATAATCCCACTGAATTTAAATTGTGTAAAATTAAGAATCTGCATAGAGGTTTTCAGGATCAGGGTCTTATATAACTGGTCAAAAATGGTTCATGCATTCAGTTACTCTGATCAAAAGAAACCGAAGCGGGAAGCATATTGATGGCCTGGGCTCTGGGGGGTTTTCGCCTTCCTCTGTAGCACAGGGCATGGTTCACCTACCGTTGAATTCTCTGTATCTTAAAGTCCTTAAATCATGCTTTAAGGAGGTAAATAACTCAGTCATAGGTTGGTGGCCTATTGCTGGAGTGGGTGGGTGAGGTCTTGAGGCCTGCATTTTGCAGGAGGTCAGACTAGATGATCGTACTGGTCCCTACTGACCTTAAAGTCTGAGTCTAATATGTTGCTTATTAATCTCTGGCCACTTTTCTGTCTCTTATTTCAAGCTTACTTTTTTACAGTTCTCCCTTTTTTGAGGTGGACTCATGGCTCTGTTTGCCTTCGTTCATTTCCTTCTTATGCAAACAAGAAACTGAAATGATAGAGATTAGTGGTTGCTTTGTAAATTGTATATTCTTGTTTTGTGTTTACTTATGTTATGTAATGTCCCGTTAATCTTTCTCATTCTTGTTTAAGACTTCCCTAATAAAAGTTGACCTGCTAGCTGGATCTGGTTATTTTGCATAATTGAAAAGGTCACTGCTCTTCAGTTGTAGATGTAATTTCCTTTTAGTCCTCATTTCTATGACTTAAGTATACCTGATCTCTTGTTCTCGTGGTTTGGCTGTAGTAAGAATTCACTATACATTTTCCCAGCCAAACAAGTTTCCTTTCCTGTTTTCCTTAAAATCAGTGTTTGAAATTTCAAAAGGCGTTGTGGAGTTTATGCCTCATAAGGCACTGTGAAATTGTAAAAAGCCCAGTAGTGCGACAGCCATCCATTGCTGTGATGATATGAGTTATACATTTAGCCTGTAATTTAGCAAAGCACTTAAAACACATGCTTAAATCAGTCATTTATTCAGCAAATCTTTTAAACTTGTGCTTACTTGCTTTGCTGTGTCTGGACCTTAATTGCTAAATCGTTACTAAAGCAGGATGGAAATTACTTTGCAATCACTTATGGACTCCCACTCTGTCTAAACACAAATGGTGAAACTGTTCTGCAGTAAAAGCCTCAAACGATGACTTGATTCCAAACCTTCTTTCAAATTTGGCTTTAAAGTTTCTCTGTAATAATTTAGCAGTTGCTGCTGTCTTACATAAAAGCCAGAAATCCTTCTCCACTGTCTGAAGGTAAAGTGATGGTTTGTTGTTTCCTGCCTGTCTTTGATTTGAGTAGTTCTGCTGAAGTTAACGATTATATTTTAGCAACATGACAGGGTGAAAAGTAATTTAATTACTGACATTTTTCTTTGTTTCTTTTAAACAATTTCTCTGACCTCTTCTGTAAGAACCAGACTGTTTGAATAAAGTTAAATTCAGTGAAATGCACGTTTGGATGATCCCAAGACTGATGATATTCATTTAAATCAATTAATAAAATAGCCACACTAATCTTCATGTTTAGTTGCAGGTCCAGCATTGCCTCCTGGCTACAAGAAAAGCTCAGAAATGCCTGATAATGATGAAGACCCCAAGTCTCCTCTGCACAGAGAAGTAAATAGAGATTCTGATGAGGAGCAGGACACTGGTCCAGTACCCAAGTCAGTCTGTTTGTGTGTCATTGATGTATTTACACTGGTAAAATAAGCAGAAACTGAACCATTTCATAGGATGAGTTGACTGAATTAGGCCAGATGCAGAATCTGGGGAAAGGGGTTAAATTATGCATCTAAAGAAAGCAAAGACCACCCTATGATAAAATTTATTAATACTGTTACCTCACCCTTTCCAGGATGCTACTGGTCACCTCGTCAGTGCGTCTGTGACTGGTTTATTCAGTGCAATCTAAATTGTTCATTTTGTTTTGATTTTGTATGTAAGATAATTTGTGTTCCTTTTAGGTTGTACTTTTAATTTGTGTGCAGACACCACAGATGTGCATGATAGACGGTTTCTTAGAAATCTGAAATTGAATATTTAGTGAATTCTCTTTCAAAAGTACAGCAGGTCTTCCCACAGAAAGTAATATGCAGCTTCTTAGTATAACTAATATGAAAGTATCTGTGATGGACCTGATCATGGAAGTTTATTTTGGTAAACTACATCTTTGCTAGCAATAAGGTGTGTTTGGCATCTGAATTAGACTTTGGGTGGACTGTGAATTTTGAGATGAGTGTTTACTAATATATTAAGAGACATGTTGCAGGAATGGAAATGTAATTTTGAGGTTAAAAAGGAAAAAGTCCAAAATTTTCAAACCTGTAAACCTCAGCTTACACTCTTAAAGCTGTATTTAGGCACTTACATAGAAGTGGCCCAATTTTCAAGAGTTCTAAGCACCCACAAATCTCACTGAAGTTAATAACTAGAGGTGCTTCTAAGTTTTTAGGCATAAAGTCTTGAAAAATGTGGCCTTTACTCTATATGAACATAAACATAGGAATGGGAGATCCTGCCCCTGTTTTAGGAACAGGTATAGGGTAAGGATACTCATGTTATCATGACATCAATGATACAGAGCAAATAGATGATCTCAGGGAAAATTACCGTATCAGTGACGTACCAAACAATTTTCAACTCCACACAGTCTCAATCCAACTCTGATTCTCTGACAAGTCAATAGAATTTTTTCCATTGACTTCAGTGGGAACTGGTTTGGGTCCCTAGACACTGTGTTCATGTTAAAAAATGTCTAAGGTAAACAGATAGTCTAAAAAAGATAGTTATTATATATTTAGGCATATATCATTTTAATAGCATATATAGGGACGAGTCTAACTACTGCTGATCACTCTCAGGTGTGTGAGAGAGAGAGAGAATATTTTGATTTGAAGAGTAGAAATTATTTTTTTAATAGCAAATCTCATCAAACGGTACATACTCAAATTTAGTGGGGCTATTCGCATGTGTAAAGTTGAAAATGTATGTTTTTCCAGGATTGGGATCTTAGAGGCCATTATGATATTTCCATGTGACGATCAGTAGTATAAATATTCCCCAGTTTTTCTCCATTGTCTTATTTACTGATCAGTCTAAAATTTGATTTGGAGACGTACTTACTCATGTATGGGAATAAGGATCAAAATTTAGCAAGAAATATGCTGATGTTAAGTTTATTTTATGCATGCAAAACAGCTCATTACAACATTTTACTATTTGGCTTTCTTTTTCTGCGCCAATAACAGTTTAGAATTTTTTTTAAAGGTTGGCAGTTTAAGAATTGGGCTGATGCTAACAAATTTTTAATTGGTTCAAATTATCTCAGATACTTATGCTGCTGTTCCCATGGTAACAGAAAGATAGTACATAATGTAAGATTTTTAGAAATCATTTTATGGGGGCTTTTTCCCGTTAGTGTAGATAATTGCCATCTATGTCAGGGTAATTATTAAGCTAAATCACTGTATTTGTAGAAAACAGAGAAGAACTCAGGAAGATGATGATGACGATGATGGCTTTTTTGGACCCGCTCTTCCTCCTGGATTTAAAAAGCAGGATGATTCTCCAGAGAGGTAATTAAAACGGAATAGTGTTCAGGCTCCTCTCATTAAAACATAATTGTTTAATAAAATATTTTGTGGCTCTCTCAGTGAACACTTCAGTTACACTTGTGATTCATGAGGTTAGAATTCCTTCTTCTGCAAAGCAGTGTTCCTTTATAATTTGAGCACAAAATGCCTCCATGTAGCCTGTGGAAAGTCAGAAAAGAAATATTGTATACAAACTCTGATCATAATTTGAATGTCAAATTTCTCCCACCTTTAGAGATTAACCTAAAAAGAATAGGTGTGTCAGACAGGCAAACTATTGTATGGTATACGCTTGTGTTTTTTCAATATTTATTTTGAATATTTTATAGATATTGTCTAATATCACAGTGGCCTCGTTAGGCCCCAAATCTACAATGAACTCCTCCAGTGCAGGGGCCTACCCGCATGGAACTCATTGTAGGATAGAGATGTTAATTTGTTTCTATGTAATATAATATGATATATATTACAGCAGTGGTTGTTCTGTCATTAAATTCGGATCATTACTTTTCTACTTGTAAACAATGCTGAATGGTGTTTGTTAAAATCACGTTTTACTAAACCAACATTGTTCTTTGCCTTTTTGTCAGAAACAAAGCCCATTTAACCACACGCAATTATAGAATACCTACTGAAGAAAGCTAGTTGTTAATTTTCCATTTAGAATTTAACTGCATCTGACATCCTCCTAATCTTCACATCAATCTTAGCTCTTTCCAGTGTAATTTGAAATGATATTCCGTAAGGAAATCACTACTTTCAAGAGAACATTCATAGATAAAATGTGCAACAGAGACTTCCTTGCAGATTTGCTTTTGACATCTGTTCTGTTTGCTTCCTCGGTGCTATAAAAGTAGATGAAATGAGCCAATATTTTCCTATCAGAAATAATGTCATTGTTAGGAAGACGAGCCAGTCTTAGCATTACTGTCTCCAAGAATTCTGTAGTTGAAAGTTGCAAAGAGGGCGCCGTGTTAGTCTAGTTCAGCAAAACACACAAGGAGTCCTGTGCCACTTTTAAAGACTAACATCTTCAAGCGTCTGACAAAGTGGGATTTAAAGCTCATGTGATTAATAAAGGTGTTAGTCTTTTAAGAGTGCCACCAGACTCCTTGTTTGTAGTTGAAAGTGTCTCTCAAATCTGAGAACTTTTATAGAGAATTTCTATATGTTAAAAAAATATGATTGTTTCCTCTAGGTTTAAACCTGTTGAGAAGATTTGGGGAAAATCTCTCTGTACAACATATGAATGCTAGTTCATTTTTAGAGATTGTGTCATTGACTATGACAATGTCAATCAAGGGCTGCCAGGGACCATTTCATCTCTCTCACTCACACAAACATACCAATCAGGAAGAACAAATAAAATAAGTCATTAAACTTGAACAACTGAGCTCTGGCTAAACAATGGGTAGGCTAAGAATGGCGTTGGTCAGGGCCCTGATGCGGGCTGTGATACGTGGTGTTGAAGCCAGCAATAGTTGGGTTATGGTCACACGAGGGTATCAGAACCAGAAGTCACACCAAGAGTCAGCAAGTCAGGGGCTTGGTCTTCAGAGGTCTGGGCAGCAGCAGGCCTGGTGACTAGTTTTCAGACAAGGAATGGGACAGGAACAGGAAGCCTTGTACCCGACGGTGTCCAGTCAGCAGTCTGTGTTAGTCATCTGATCATGCTGAGTCAGAGGGTATAGCTTCTAGGGTGAAGCATTAGCAGCAGTTCCCCAGTCAGCCCATGTAGCCCAGTGGTGCGAAGATAGGGTTGCTGCTCAGCAGACCTGCAGGCCTGGATTTGAGACCTGTGGTGCCTGATAGTGCCTGATTCATGAGAATTAATTCTGTCTGAAGGGAAGATCTGAAGAATGGAAAAATCCCGAAACAGGAAACCAGGTGGTAGAGCCTTTAGAAACTCAGGGGGACTCAGACACAAGAAGAAGCCTGGGCAGGCGAGGGGAATAAACAAGGCTTGTTTTTGTAGCAGAGGGAACCTTTGACTTGCTGGACCAGCCAAAGTCAAAGGAGGCTGACAGGAGGAAGAGGGAGAAGAGACCAGAGAGATTCCATGTTCCAGAGAGGAAACCATGTGCAGGAGAGGAAGGATCCCAAACTCCATCAATAAACACTGACCCAGATCCCAAAGCATGCTCAGGAGGTTAAGCAGGGATGGTGTGTAGGTCTTGTATTGTTTCGTCTACATATGTAGATTTCTTGTGCTGTCTGTAGTAAAGAGAGACTGGTTTGGGAACTTCTTTGAAGCCTATGTTTTGTGTGCTTCAGCTATCACATATCCCTGGAGAGATGAATGTAAACTAGATAGAATCATAGAATAATAGGGTTGGAAGGGACCTCACGAGGTCATCTAGTCCAACCCCCTGCTAAAAAGCAGGACCACTCCCCCTAAATTATCCCAGCCAGGGTTTTGTCTAACCGAGCCTTAAAAATCTCCAAAGATGGAGATTCTACCACCTCCCTAGATAGCCCATTCCAATGCTTCACCACCCTCCTAGTGAGAAAGTTTTTCCTAATATCCAACCTTGACCTCCCCAGCTGTAATTTGAAACCATTGCTCCTTGTTCTGTCCTCTGTTACCCTCGAGAACAGCCTACCTCCCTCTTCTTTGGAGCAACCCTTCAAGTAGTTGAAGGTTGCTATCAAATCTCCCCTCAGTCTTCTCTTCTGTAGACTAAATAAGCCTAGTTCCTTCAGTCTCTCCTCATAAGTCATGTGCCCCAGCCCCCTAATCATTTTTGTTGCCCTCCGCTGGACTCTTTCTAATTTGTCCACGTCCTTTCTGTAGTGGGGAGCCCAAAACTGGACGCAGTATTCCAGATGCGGCCTGACCAGTGTCGAATAGAGGGGAATTATCGCCCACAAAGCTGGAGCTCTGGGAAAGGCTGAGCTTAAATTACAGAGGAGCGCGGGGGAGCTAATACTAAACACAGGGTCTAGGCAGTTGTACTTTCAGGAGTGGCTGTTAGATGGAGGATCTGATCCCATGAGTGTGACCAGTGACCCAAAGATGGTGCCTGGGCTCTGCTCAGACTCAGGAAGCCTAAAAACACTTGGGCTGAACACATGAGCATCATGCAGATGGAGCTTTACCAGGGCTGTGACATCTGTAATGCAATAGAACTGTCTCCAAATGTGTAGTTTAAAAGTATTATAAATTGCTGTATAATTATTTCAGGATAATATATGGTATCACAGTGCCCGCTATCATTATAAAGGCCATTACCTTTAAATCCCTTCAGATCACTCCTCAAGGAACCGTTCATGTTGCGACGCCTACAGGAAGTCAGGAAACAACAGCCAGGCTGGGCAGCAGCTGGAGGAAGTTGATTTTATTATTTATTAATTTATATTTAAAATCTTTAGATTATTTGTAACCATCTAGCGGTACACATCAGTAACTCTGATTGTTGCCTTCCTCTGCCCTTTCGTGTTTTACAGACAAGTGAATGTGAAACAGCCCCTTGGACAGTAAGATCCTCATGCTACCACAGCACAAACACTGAAAACCTGTTTCACATGGACAAGAGAAATACTCCCAGCCGTATAAAAACATGTCTAATAAAACAGCTAAACCTTCTCATCCTGAAAGCTTTGCGCAGTCAGGTCTCTTGGTGTAGAGGGGGCTGCTCACATGAGCATGGCTCGTAGGATTGGGCCCATGTGGGGAAAGACGAACTAGAGAGCAAAGAACCGTGCACTTCTGCTTTCTGACATAAAGCAGATTCTGCTTTTTAGCAACCGCTCATTGCCTGTAGCAAGTTGATATTACCGGCACTCGCTAATAAGCGGAAGACAGGTTAGCGAGGCAGCACTCAAGGAAAGAAGCAGAGAGACACGTCTTTCCTGGCTCCCGCCCTATAAACCTGGCTGCAGGCAAGGAAGTAGCAGGGATGGAGGCTGCAGTCTGGATGCTGGGACCCGCTCTGGGGATCACAGATGCTGGGGACCCAAGAGTCTGCACTGTTCTCCCTGCTCTGTGCTGGGGCCAAGGCTCAGCACGTCCCAGCACTTCCTTAATTCACCAGTGTGAGCCCCCAGCAGGGAACAGCCTGGAGAGCGTAGAGAGAGGTACTGTGCATCTCCAACATCCGAGCTGTCTCTCTCCTCTCCTGCCCTGGTCACAACGCCTGTGCCAGCCTGCACCTTCCGATTTCCCATGTGGTCCCTGCGCGCTGGCTTATTTGCCTCCCAAGAAGAAATCAGTGGGATGGGCTGAGCACCAGCTGCAGTTTCCCAGACCCACGGTGATGGAAGCACATTCAGGTGCTTCCTGTCCAGGCTGCAGCCCTACAAACCTGTGCGCCGGGTTTGTGCAGTGCATCTCAGCACTTCTTTCCCTGGCTGTAGCCCCACAAACCTGTGTGCAAGTTGCTAACAAGTGACAGATCCAGATTCCATTAATGTTGATGTTAATGGGATGGGTTTGTTTCCTGGCAAAATGTTGCCATTAACCAGAAGTTGCTGATGCCATATTGCTATTAAGCAGAATCTACTGTAGTTGGCATTTCTTCAAATCATTTGATCCCTTCCCCTGGACCTTCTCCTGCTTAGTGGTGTGAGTCTAAACAGTCAAATTAACTAAAGCACAGTGGAGGTTAATGTGCATTGACTGAAGGGGTCACGTAAAGGCCCATTGGGCATGCCGGCATTAAGGGATCCACTTGCACCAAAATGCTACGGCGCTGCTTTTAGTTTGTAGAAACAGGCTTGTCTCCCACTTCTCGTGCAAGTAGAGGAAAAGGGCAGGGAGCAGGCAGAGCCTAGTCCCCCTTCCACGGCTCCCCAGCAGCTGGCAGTGTAGCTATGGTGGCACATTAAGTGATGAGTGCTTCTGTATGCTCCCTCCCCAGCTCAATGGGGAGAGGAAGAAAGAGATTGTGACTTCTAATTGCAATCTTCCTCCTGGGCTGTTCCAGGGGCTGCAAAACAACACCCCTCGCCCCCCAATCTGAATCTAACCTATAACTGAAACAAATTCATGCATTTTGATTTCAGTGCCTGGATGTAATATATGATTGGGTTATGTGCGGATATACAGTTTATGCTTAGTATAATATCCCCACTCCTTTAGAACATCTTTATTTCTCAGACACATCTTTCCGACTTGTCAAAGCATATATTCTTAATTGAGTGCTGTATATATGACAAATTGCAGCTTTTAAAACAACTGTTTTGAGTTAGTGAAGTGCAAAACATCTGAACAGTTTTCTTTAGCTTTGCAAAGAGTATCGCTGGCTAGCAATACATATTATAATATGTAAATTCAACTTGAATATTTAAAAAAAAAAAACCCTTAAAATCAGAGTTGAGATAAACATGAGAAGTTTTAATCCCAAATGTACAAATTGTGAAGAAGATAGGTATCAGAAAGACAGGACTGGGGAAGAGAGAGCGTCTTCAACCATAACACAAACTATGGCTTGAAAACTCCAGGGGGTAATGGGAAGCTCTCAGCCAGGTGTGAGATCCTCAGTGCATGAATTTTTGTATAACTTAAAATGTCATTTAAAAAAATACTATTTCCTGCCCTTATATTTTTAAAAATAATCTTCTGCATATGCACCAAAAGTAAACAGATGCCCTGATGTCATCCAGAGTCTGTAGGTAGACATCAAATCTGTGCCAAACAGCAGAGCATATTAACAAGGTTTCACTCAGCTTCACACTTCCTGCTCTGAGATCCTCTGGGCAGCCAGGAAGCTGTCAAGAAATCATGTCAGTTCCATGCTGCTCAGGAAAGCCCTGAGCAGCAGCAGAGTTATTTGTGCAGAAGATATTGCAGAAATGGATGCTGTGGAGATAGAGTATTGAAAACCATTTTCCTACCCCCTCGGAACAGCCTAAAAGATGGGAGGAGGGTAGAGTGACCGAGGCCTGCTTGTCTCTCTGGCTGTATCTGCATCAGGAACTTTTATGGGTTATACAGGTGTAACCCCCAGCTTCGGTGCTCTACTCTGGTCTACAAGGCAGCGTCTGCAGCGCAGCTGGAACGTGATTCCCAGCGTGGGTAGACAGACTTGTGCTAGTTTTACCTGACCGAGCATGCTAGAAATAGCAGTGCAGACACTGGAGTGTGCCCGGCAGGGCCGGATTAACAAAGGGTTTCACAGGCTGCAGCCCTGGGCTCAAGGGAGCCCTGCAGGCTCAAGCCCCACAAAAATAAATCAGGCACTTGCCAGCCTGCGTGCTGCATCACATGTGGGGCGGGGTTAATCTGCCGGCCCCTGGCACCACTCTCCTCCCCAGTGCTGAGCACCACCCCCCGCCCCAACATTGGCCAGTCTGTGGGCCCCAGCACTGGCCAGGATCGAGCACCAGCCTGCCCTGCCCCACAAGGCTGGCAAGTGTGTGGGCCCCAGTCCCCCCAGCACCAGCTTGCCCCAGCCCCAAGAATGGCCAGTCTTTGGGCCCCAGCACCTCTCAGCACTGGCAGGGATTGAGTGCTGACCCGCCCTGTCTCCAAAGCTGGCCAGTGTGTGGGCCCCAGGCCCTCCCCTCCAATGTTGGCCAGGCCCCAGCACCGAGTGCTAGCCTGCCTCACGTGGCTGTTGGGTCTGCCCTGCCCTGAGCCCTGCCCTGAGGCTGGGCACTGCTGCGATGGGAAGACCCCACAAAAGTGAGCTGCCCCGGAGGTGCCTTCATCCGACCTTGGTGGGCAGCAGCTTGGCCTAACCCCCTGAGCTTGGACTCAGACAGCTGCCCCAAGCCACTGCCAGGGTGGTAACATCCACGCTGCTCTTTAGTGGGCTAGCTCAGGCCTGCATGCCCACCCTCACGGTCCCACTCTAGCTGCCACGACGGAGCTTTTTTGTTTGTTCGGCTCAAATCCCTTTCCAAGCAGCTTAAGCTAAACCAGAAAAGGTCTCTCTTACCCCAAGGTACGGGTTGTCACCAGTAGAGCTGATTTCTTTACTTTCCCGCTGTGTCAAAAAGCCTTCCTGCCTGGATGCTGCCTGAGGAGTCAGGACGCAGAAGAGATGACAAAAAGTGGTTTCTCTATTCCAGCAGCTAGGCGGGGTGGGGCTTCACATACCGCAGTCACTGGTAAACCAGCTGTCTGCAACGAAAGATGGAGCTCTCTGGGGAGGGGCAGCACCCTCCCCCTTCCTGGCATTGGTGCTATAACTGGCTGCCTTCTTGGCAAAGATGGATGGTGAACCTATTCACACATGCACCCCTTGTTACACCTTCCTTTTGTTAGTAGGTGTAATCCACAGGCCAACGGGGTCTGATGAGATTGTTTTGGTTTAGATTGAACATAATTCAACAGCCTTGGGGCTCACTTCCTCTGTTCCTAAAATCTCACATTCCAGGTTTCAGTCAGCCACCTGCAGGAGTCAGGAAAGGGTTATTCTCTTCCCCCCCCCACCCCCAAAATATATTCTGGATTGTTTTGTTTAGTCTCCTTTGAAGCATCCAGGATGACCATGGCTGGAGATGGGACGTTGGATGGGGGACAGCCAGACCTCTGAGGTGTCACTGTCTCTCTCTCAGGTGTTCAGCTGGCTGGTTCTCGCTCACATGCTGAGGGTCTAACTGATCACCATGTCAGGAAGGAATTTTCCCCCAGGTCAGAGTGACAGTGACCTTGGGGGGGTTTCACCTTCTGCAGAGTGTGCATGCAGGTCATTTGCCAGGATTGCCTGGACATATCTTACTTTATCTTTAATTTCCCTGCCATCAAGCGGTGGTGCACCGCTATCTCTCGTATTCTCTGCCTGTGGCACATAATAATCTAATAATCCTCAAATCTAATTTTGATTGTTGGGCTTAGTGGGTGGTGGGTAATGTTGTTGGCTGATGAACAGACAGAAGGTCAGACTCCGTAATCTGCTGGTTCCTTCTGGCCTTAAACTTTAATGAGGTATTTTTGATGGCACAAAAACTTCAGTAGTGAAGACCTTCTTGATAAACAGAAAACAAGTATTTAATAGAGACAGTGCCTATTGGATTTGTTTGTTTTTTTAAAATAACTTTAAAAAATCTCCTGAAATGTGGAGATGGAAGTGTGATTTTTCAGGTTGACGCTATCACCTTTGTGAATAAAGCCAGCTGAAAATTTATGAATGTTAATGAAAATATTAGTCTTGTGGCACTTTTAAAGACTAACAGATTTATTAATCGCATGAGCTTTCATGGGAGAAAATCCCACTTCGTCAGACGCTTTGAAGATAGGAAAGTTACAGAGTGGGAGGAAATTAAATGCAGGGGAGTGTATGACATAGCATCAGGTCAGGCTGTAACAGCAAATCAAAATAGGTGTTAGGATTCAAAACACTGGGGAACAGCACACAGAGGAGGGGGAGGTCAATTCACTTGATGTAATGCGAGAAAAATCCATAGTCCCTGTTTAACCCCAAGACAACTGAGTCAAATTTGCATATAAATTCAAGTTCTGCAGACTCTCTTTGAAGCTGTGATTTGTTATTCATCTGTTTCAACACAGCTATTAACAAGTCGTTGAGGGAGTGAGCAGGGAGATTAAAGTGTTCCCCTACAGGTTTTGCAGTGTTGCAATTTCTGATGTCAGATTTCTGTCCATTGATTCTTTGGCGCAGAGACTGTCCTGTCTGTCCAATATATAAGGCAGAGGGGCATTTTCGGCACATGATGGCATAAATAACATTGGTGGATGAGCAGGTGAACGAACCCTTGATGGAGTAGGTGGCATGATTAGGCCCTGTGATGGTGTCATCAGTGTAGATACGAGGGCAAAGTTGGCAGCGTGGTCTGCTGCAGGGCTGTGTTCCTGCTTTAGTGTTTCTGCTCTGTGATCTGTAGTTGCTGGTAAGTATCCTTTTAAGATTAGGGGGCTGTCTGCTGTTCCCCAGTGTTTTGAATCCTAACACCTATTTTGATTTGCTGTTACAGCCTGACCTGATGCTATGTCATACACTCCCCTGCATTTAATTTCCTCCCACTCTGTAACTTTCCTATCTTCAAAGCATCTGACGAAGTGGGATTTTTCTCCCACGAAAGCTCATGCGATTAATAAATCTGTTAGTCTTTAAAGGTGCCACAAGACTCTGTTGTCTTTCTACAATAGACTAACACGGCTACCCCTTTGGAAAATGAAAATATTGAAAGTGTATTCTCTTGTAAAAGTCATATGACCAGTTCTTGCTTACTGATCTGTTCAAATATTGGTTCTTGTTAAAAACAGTAAAAAGTTGTTACTTAAATGTGCTTTTCATGCTGATTTTTTTTTTTAATTAGGGAAAGGAAATGAGAATTCTTCTTTTTCTTTGAGGCCTGTTATAGGTCCTGCTTTACCACCTGGTTTTAGGAAATCTACACAGAATACTGAGGATAACAGCTGTTCCATAGGATCTTCTCTTTCTTCCGAATTCCATACTCAGGTTTGTAAAAACTAAAATTGCATGGATCCATCATGTCTTCGTAGTGTGGTGGCATCTGAAGGATTCTGACAAACTGATGGCCTGATCTAAAGCCAATTGAAATAACTTTTAAATACAGTAGATCTTGGTTTAGCCCATATGTAACCCATATGCCTGAAAAGGCTATCTCTGAGAGACCTGCTGAGGGTGGGTTACTGTTGTTGGGCAGATTAGTGACCCACAACTGGAAACTTCCAGAAGCAGGGAGTGGTAGCAATTTGAGCATGCTCCACAGTGTACCCTGCTGGTGTGATGTGATGTTCTCAGTCAGATGACTGGAGAGCAGCAGCCTGAGCAGACAGCAGGCAGGAGCTGCCTTGAGGGGAGACCATGTGCTCAGTGTTCTGGAGAGGAGCTGAGCCAGGAGTGAACAAGATGTTTTCTCCATGTAAAAGAGTCATTTGCAACAGACCTTGCAGACATGCATATGGGACTGAGGGCTGGTTGCAGAGGAGAAGAGAAAGCCTGCATGGAAAGCTACAGAGGATCCCAGTAAAGAAAGAAGAGGACAGCTATTTCTTGCCACTCAAGCTTCCACACTGGAACAGAGACTGTAGCTGAGAGTTGGGTGAACTCCACACAGACTTTGGGACTCTTGGGTATCTTTCATGCAAGGGATTGTTCTTGGTTAATTGTAGTTTGTTTTCTTAGGATAAGGTTCATTTAGTTAGTAGTTAATAAAGTTCATTGTTATGTTTATTGTAGTAGTATTTTAATGCGTGAGTGTAGCTCTGAGCAATCTTCGCCGTGAGTCCTGTACAGACTGGATCCTGGGTCTCCAGCTGCTTTCCCCATAGGGGTTGGGATTGATTTCTGTGGGGCACTGGAGAAGGGCAATTAAATGAATTTAGCCCACCCAAAGGTTACACATACACTTTACAAGGCAGGGATTCGTCTTGTTCTGTGTATTGAAAGCCTCTGTCTCATTGTGTGTGCCACTCTGATATAAATAATCAGAGATAATTAAGTAGCCTCTGAGCTGTCGCTGCAGAATCCTTCTGAAAGGGGTTATGCAGTGGAGAAGTGGGTTTCTCTGGTTGCCCACCTTTTTATTTATATTGTGCTTGAGCATGCTAGGTATTTCATGGCATTTAGAAAAGATGTAATCCCTGCCCTGTAATGCTTACAGTCTAATTTTAGTTAACTAACAAGTGAGTTGGGAACAACAAAGATCAAGATGGGGAGTTGGCAAGGAGCAAGAGAGAAGAAGTTTGGAGCTGGAAGAAGAGGAAACTTTATGAGGTTTGGGAAAAGAGGAGATGGGGGTCCAAGCAGTTGATGCTGTCAAGTTGTTGTGGCAAACTTCTTATTCTTTATCACATCAAGTCTCATTTTTCTTAGTTTTGCTGGATGATGAGATGCTATAGACTGAATTAAACAAAAAGGCTGTGTCAGTGGAGTTGTGGTCAACTGGGAGTCCCCTGCTTTTGCTTTTTCTTCTGGTATATTAGAGCAGAAGGTATTGCGGCAGAGTTTGGGCAAACTTCCCTTGCCAGTAGCCAAAATGCACACAAATCCCAAACAGATAGTATTCACTTCCCTGTCTTTGTGAGAGACACGGTTGTGATGTTCTGCGTGGCTCCAGGTGTGCCCTATACTTAAGAAGGAAGGGCTTAAATACCCATCCGTTTGTCAGCCTGGTTTGATAAGCTCTAACCTACATTCCTGGAAGCCCTGGGACAATTCCCAGCAACAGATGATTAGTAAAGGATATGGGGAGCTCCCAGCCATCCCATACTTGGGAACTTCTCTCTTGTATATGAACAGAAGCAGAAATCGGGTTGCCTTCCAAACTGCTGCCTATCCCCCAACCACTGAGAAAAAACCCTAAAAATGAGTTAATGCTGGACTCAGAAAATCCTTATTCTATATATAAAAAGCTGTTAAAATGGCTAGTAGACTAGTTAGGATGAGATCTTATACTTCCTTTGAAGGAGCAAGGGTGTTGATTATTTAACAACAACATCATCTCCAAGCAATTTCCCGGGGGGTAGCCGTGTTAGTCTGTGTACAGCAAAAAACAACGAGAGTCCTGTGGCACCTTATAGACTAACAGATTTTCTTCGGCATAACTTTCGTGGACTATAACCCACTTCGTCAGATGCATCATGCGAAGTGGGTTATAGCTCACGAAAGCTTATGCTGAAGAAAATCTGTTAGTCTCTAAGGTGCCACAGGACTCTCGTTGTTTTTTAATATCTCCAAGATGTTCATTTTGTTTTGTTTTAACAAACCAACCCCCTAGAGTTTTGAACAGCATATCTAAAGATCTCATACCTTCTCAGTTGCTGTTGTCTTTTGTGATATGTGAATGGTTCTTCCATTGTTGTAGTCTTGGATGATAGATTGTGCTTCACATGTATGTGCATTTTTTAAGTACAAAAAAATAGAAATACCTTCACATGCTCCCTTTATCCACAGTAAGGAAGCAAAAACTGGGCCCAGGCAACCCCCCCTCTGCTCCTTTGCATCTCTTCTTCAATTACTGGCCAGCTTATGTTGTGTTCGAGGGTAGAAAATGGTCATTTTTCTTCCCATTTGCTCTCTCTGCTCCATATTTGAGGTTTCTTGCAAACCAGTGCTTTTCTTTACTCCTTCCTGTTATCCCCCTTGTCTTTCCTTTCTCACTGCTTCCTGTGAATGCTCAGCTTACACTGGTATGTAACTTAGCAGGGACCCCTGCCCCAAGGTAATACCTTAAACCTTCTCTTTTAGTGCATACGTGACAGAATTGTTGTCAGATGTGTAGTGTCAAAATCAAGTAATCATTTCATGTGTTAGCATTTATTTACACCAACTTTTCTTTATTCTGTAGAGTTTCAGTTAGCACTTTGTGTTAATCATTCTGCTACCTCCTACAGCAAGTATTGTTATGATTTATAATGAAGAATAACAATTAATGTTTAAAAAATGCTCGTAACTACAAATAGTGATTAATCAGTTTGTCATATTGACAAACGTCTGGTTGAAGAGATATCAAAATTGGGCTGTTTATGAATTTCAAACAAAAATATAAAAATTCTTCCATTGTTAAATGCATATCTGCAAAGCAGGTGTCAAATGAAGTGTGTGTTATACTGGAATTTAATTTATTTTTTATTTTCCTGGTTTCAACTGCTAAACCAAAGATTTTGTTCTCATTTGTTGTGGCTGTAAGTGATACAATTTGTTCATGTGACACTTGTTGCATAGTTGCAGAAAATATGAATTTTTCACATTGAAATATTTTTACTTTTTTATTATTATTTAGTTTGGCAATAATGGATTTTTTTTATCTTCAGAGAGAGCTTGTGCCCTGTTGACTCTGTTGTAATTTTTAATTGAATTCTCTGTCAGAATACTTTTGTATTTTTCTTTTTTTGTTTATTGAAGTGCATGTAGTTGGTGATAGGAGACAGGAGTTGAACTTATGTTTAAGTAGAGGAAAAATGAGACTGATTTCAGTTCAAACCCAGCATGGAATTTCTTTTATCTTTCATCTTCAACCAGCTCATGCTAACTTTTAAATTTTTGTTTGATTTTTTTTTTTCCCTATCTCTTTGTGCCGCGTGTTGAGAAACAACAAAGTACTGCAGTCAGTGGCAGTTTATTCAATACTCGCAGTTTAAATCAGTGAAAAAGCTTTAGGGGCAAAAAGTCGAGATAATGCCATTCCACAGACAGCATTTGTTCTCCTCAGCCTCTCACCTCCGTTGGATGCAGGCAGTTACACCATCCTTCTCAACTCTTTCCCTGTTTTCATGACTACTTGACTGAGCATGCCCAGTCAAAACCACCTCATGTCCAAAAAAATCCCTCCTCTGTCATGTAAGATAATTCTACAGTTGTCTGTTTTCTAGGCCCACCACCTCATTGGCATCCTACTCTTTTGCCTCTACCCGCAGAGGCGGCCTTTGGCTATTGGGTGCCCTAGGCGAAGGCACATTGTGGGGCCCCCCGTAGGCCCCTGGGGGACACCCACTGTGGCCCCACTGCCCCCAGACTCCCCTCACCACCCTACCCTCCCTCCTGCCTCAGCTCCCCACCCCATGGCCCTGGCCCCCTGAGCCCAGCTCCTCCTCCTGCTGCTGATCAAGGCAGATGCGGCTTTCGGGGTGGGGAAGCAAGCGACGGGGCCCCCTTCCTGCTTGGGGCCCTAGGCGTCCGGCTGCTTCACCTACCCCAAAAGCTGCCTCTGACATTCAGGGTGTGTCTAAAGCCTGCCACTTCTTTTATTGCAAATTATCCCAATTGGATCCCTTATTTTCCATGCTGCATGGAGGGAAACAATGTCCTTGTCCACTGGGATGGTTTTTGGAGTACCCAGGATTGTTGATCATTTTGTTACCTCCTGCCTCTAGCAAGAGATAGTCTTGCCCCACAGTGTCTCTGTTTCTTCCCGACCACCACCAGCTTGTTTGCCACTCACGAAGTCTGCTATGGGTTATGGCCGCCATACTGTCCCCATGTAGGTTAACAATAGATACACCCCAGTCCCTGAATCCCTTTGAATCCTTCCCCTGTGATATGCAGCCCCTACATTGGCTACTCAGGGATCCAAGGTCCTCTGGCCCTACGGAAGCAACGTAACTTAGTTTATTAGTGTTACACAGGAGCGGTGATTTCAGGCAAACCATGGCATTTATGAGCATTTATTATAAAACAAAAGTCAATTTATTTAACAAAAAATAGAAGTGCCACTAGAAGCAAGAGAGAGAAACATGGTTACAGTACAAAATCATAAAATATGAACGTGGGCCTACACTTAAATTACCTTTCCTGGCCAATAAAGTAGGTGTCACCCTGTCCTCCAGACAGAGTTCAGTCTGTTGCAGAGCTGGCTGGCTTCACAGGAATCAGGACCCAAACGTTTTATGAAAGCCCCCTATTCCACAAGATGTTTTCTTAGTGACTGAATCTAGTCTGCATCCTCTCCCCGGTCTGTGTTCTACTGAAACAGTCTTGTCTCCATTCATAGTCAGGGCAGACCCTTGGCTGGGGTAATTTTTTCTCCTTCCACATGGTTTTGATCATTTACAGTTGTCTCTGATGGTTTTCAGTTGATAGTCTAGCCTTGCTCCATCCCAAAGAGAGTGAGCCTCTGCATTATATCACTAGCTAACTAGGGAGGAGCAGCAAGTGCCTCCTGCTTGAATGGGCCATCACAAAGATACAGTACCCCTAGTGGCTAAGTTTTACTTACATTATTCCTTAAATATTCTCAATACATATAAAGCTCAATGATGAGTTTTGACAAGTTACCAGCTTTCTGTAGATACCTTAAATATTAGCCCCTTTGGATATATGCCCTGCTAGACATGTGTTGATGTAATGCATTTGACAGATCAGATGAGAGTTGTTTGCAAAGAAGAGGGGCCACCTGTCACATGCATGCCCTAACCCCCTCATTTCTGGTCCTCCTCACACCCATCTCGCTCCCCTGGACTCTATCCAAAATTCTACCACTATTCTCCTCTGCCACTTGAATGCATCTATTCCACCTTACAACCATATCAGTGTCAACTCTTCATTCTCATTTTCAAGGCTCTGCACAATTCCGCCTTCCTGCAGCTCATCACTGGTCACTTGCCAGTCTCCTTTGCAGAACCTGGGTCCTCTCCTTTCCACCTAACTTAGTTGTTTTCTCTTGGGACTTCTGCACCAGTTCCCATTCAGCATTTGGAATGTCTCCCTTTTATTCTGTACTCCATCCAGCCTTCTTCAGATCTGAGTTTTGCAACAATCCTTCCAATAATATAAATTCCACTTTCAATAATATTGAAAGGGAATTTAAAAAGCAAAACACTCATAAGGAATTAGCACAGCATGCACTTTACCAATGAAGCAGTTTCTTAAATATATTCTATGTATTCCTTCTTTCCACCCTTCCCCATTCCTGTGGTCATCCTCCCAGAAAACAGTCTTGCTAGGAGTAAGACTAAGCTCTTTACTTGCTCTGTAAAATGCGATGCATGCTAATGCATTCAGAGTGTTGATGGCAGTGATGAAGAATATATTGGGGCCCATGCTCTTAGAGTTGTGTATGTCCACTTCAGTTTTTCCAGACCTTAATCATCTGTCACTGAACCTACAGGAGCATCAGCAGAGTATCTAAAGATGATACCACTTTGATGTTGTGTAGCCTACATATCTTAAATAATAAAAGTGAATTAGTAATGTGTGTCTGGCAAAAATTACATTGACCACAACTGATGACACTTTCAGAAGGCTATAGAGATTAGAAGTAATTAAAGGTAAGAGGAGTTAGAGCTGGAACTGCACAACTTGAAAAAAAGGTTGGATACATACGTTGTGTGTATTTATAATACATGTACACACCTCTGTTTCTTAATGTGAATTGAAGGGGGTTTGGTCACTAGACTCTGAGAAGATTATCAGTGTTTATATGAACCATCAGACAGACATAGTACATCATTTTATGTTGTTAAGAATATTTCTATAGTGACTTATGGTTGATGGCTGTCTTATTTTATTTTGGAAGGCCACAGATAGTAGTGAGGAAGAAGATACTTTCATAGGCCCAATGCCTGCAAAAGGACCAGTAGAATCCAGTGTAACTAGAGACTTTGAACGCAGAGCTCAGCGAATGAAAGAAAAACTTACTTCTCCGGATGATGTAAGTTTTAATAATAATTTTGTTGACTGAGCATTGTTATCATGGCCTAAAAAATGTCTGTGAATTTTAGCAAGCTGTTTTATGTATTGAGGCTGCTAAATGACTGGAGCACTAAAGAAAATGTTATCTAAAAGAATGCGCAATTTTAAAAAAAATCTTTTCCCACTATGATTTTTTCTTAAAGGATGGGTCCACGCAAGTTACAAGGGAGTCTTGGATGACTGAGCTTCCCCCAGAATTGAAAGGCTTTGGACTTGGCCCAAGAACTTTCAAGAGAAGAACTGATGAGAAATCAGGAGATAAGTCAGTTTGGACGGATACTCCAGCTGACAGAGAACGGAAAGCCAAAGTGAGTATTCATATATATGTGCAGACAGTCTATATGTGGTTAGTGATTGAGGAGACTGAGAAACTAAACTAACAATTGCCTCTGCTATTCAAGGAAAGAATAGTAAGAGCTCATTATGTTTCCAAAACACAGACATTTCAGACCTTCTTCCTTACATTAAATAACATTCTTGGTCTGTCTGCGACAGTGTGGAAAGTCTATTGTTCTGAATCAATTTAATGAACTGCCAATTACAATGTGGCCAGTCTGTTTCTTATCAAGCAGAACAAAAATGCCGGAGGGGCAGAGGTACAAAGGCTCCATCTTCACCTGCTCCTCTAATATTTAAGTAAGACAAATATACATTTCTTTGTCATTTACTTCAGGTATGCTGCATGCTAATAATTGCAATCTGCTTCCGTTCATTAGGAAATGCAAGAGGCAAAGAAATCAGCCAGTAAAGGTGATGAAGAAATTGTATTATCTGGGAGAGACAAGAGACTGATTGAGCAGCTGTCTTCATACAATGTAAGTGTAAGCACAAAATGCTTTCTTCTCCAAGGTTTCCTTTAATTCTTTACTCTTCCCCCTCTTTCCATTTCCCATTCCTAGCACTGTTGGTTTCCATGGCGATATCACTAAACTCTTCTAGAGCCCAAATCTGCAGCCTTTAAAGCCATTAGAGAATTTGCCCTTCAAGGGCAGAATTGGATCCTTGCACCGCTGCTGAAAACGTGTGTCGTTTTGTGTGTGTCGGTTTTTATGTGCATTTTCTTACTAGTTTCAGTTTGTGATTTACTTAAATGATTCCTTTGTTAGCACTTCCATTGCTGGGAATACACAGCCTCCATTCAAACAGTAAAGGACTTCACTGAATTACGGGCATCCCAGGAAAAAAACAGCATTACAGATTTAATTGAAAGGTTAAAATACAGAACTGTCGAAAGGAGGCTTGATGTGCCTAACAGGTCAATACCATAATTGATTGCTTTGGAAGTAACATTTTTACTTTGAAATGTTCCTTCTTATCTACAGAAACAGTCACAGTTTCTATGGACAAATATTGGTAATTAAAAATCTGAGCTTCTCAACTACACAATCACTTCCCTCCCCCACTGCCTCAGAGCATGGGCTATTGACGGTCCTACAGCTGTCTCTTCCTCTTCTCCCTGGTCTGTAGACAGCAACTGGAAAACAGTCAAATCTCTTGAAAGAAAGCAATTAACTGAGAACAGCAACCTTGATTTATATTAGAAACATTGAGTTTATCAGGAACTCAGTTTATTTGCAGTTCGTTAGGTGATGTATCTTTTTTCATATATCGGCCTCACCAATCCATTTATCGGTGTGCAATCTTGAATTTTGTCTGTAGTTCCTGCTCTTTGTTCAGTTATGGAAATTACGTAAATGCCATTCTGCTCTATTGCATTTTATTCTTTCCCCTGCTGGAGAGAAACATACGTATGCTATTACTGTTGAAGGTTAGCAGATGCCTCTTAAAACGTTTTGAAAAATGTTCTGCTTAGGCACAATTCTTGTCACTTTCAAATGGTTTTTCTTCCTTTTCCTTTCCTCCTCCACTGATTTCTGCCAAGGACACTTTTAAGATATAAAGCACTTTCCATGAAAGTGGTTTCTTAATTTTAGCACCTGCAAATGATAGTGTCAACTTCATTGATCCTCTGATGTAACTACATTGAAGTCAATGGAATTACGCAGGACTGAATCTGGCTTCTGGTCTATTGGTTTTCCACAGGAAGTTTCTGATGTTGCTGATAGATGGTGACTACAAGTTAGGAATAAGCAGCAGGGGGAAAAAAAAATAGAGAGCTTGGTCTTCGTGTAGATGTCATTAAAAATACAGAAGAAAAATAAGTAGATCGTCTTTTATGTAGAAAACCAGCTTGTGTCAGGCCTCTGCAAACATTTGCAAGGGATTGAGAGTTCAAGGAACTGGCCAGCCATATCAGAATGTACATGCTTTGCCATATCAAGGTGGTGCACCATCCACTATTGGGACTCATCTTACTCCTGTTTAAAAATCAATGGGAGTTTTATCCCTGACTTGCATGGCAGCAGGATCAGGTTCTGACCTACAATTTTAAGGCTGTGATTCTGCAAAGCACCTTAGCACATGCTTAAATTCAAGCATGTGAATAGTCCTCTTGTCTTCAGTGAACTAGTCACATGCTTAAGTGTCTTGCCGAGTTGGAACCAAACATCTTTGTACTTTTATTTTAAGATGTAATTGCATAATTATCTGTCCCCTAAAGTGACTGTTTCAGAGGTTGGAAACCTCTTTTAAAACTCACTATATACAGATAGTTGAAGATGCATTTTTCTAATTTGAATTACTTTACACTTTTCTACGCTGACTTTCATTTACTTTTATGTTGCCCAGGTACTTGTCTTTCTGGAATTTCTCATATGGAATTCCATCCTGATTCTTGACCAAGCTGAAATCATTTTTCTTTTTGCTATATTTCACCATCATTCTGCAATATTAACCTTCCTTCTCCCCTTCCCTCATTTCCAGGACTCAGAAAGATCAGAATCTCTCATGGACATGCATCAGAAAAAATTAAAGAGCAAAGCAACTGAAGATAAGAGCAAGTCTCAAGAAAGAAGGCCATTTGACCGAGACCAGGACCTCCAAGTTAATCGATTTGATGAAGCTCAAAAGAAAGCCCTTTTAAAGAAATCCAGAGAGTTAAACACCCGATTTTCACATAGCAAAGGCAATATGTTTTTATAATGCAAAGACATGAAGTTTTCTTTGAGGAGAAATCTATCAACTTCTTCACAAAAAAAAAAAAATCTTTTTCTGTAAATACTTGTGTGCAAAATAAATTTCCTTATGAGTCAAAGGACTGTCATGAGAATTTTTTTCCTTATCTGTCAATTTTCTGTTCAATTTTTTGTTGTGGGTGCATTTCATAGACAGGTTGTAGTGTATCAAAATCAGAAAAATTTAGTTCAAAATTGTTGTACGATAGGCTGATTTGTTTAAAAATGTGGCTGGTCACCAACTTCAAATTTTCAAATGGCTAAACTTCATCCTAGGATGCATCAGACGAGGTATTTCCAGTAGAGATAGGGTGGTGTTAGTACCGTTATACAAGGCGCTGGTGAGACCTCATCTAGAATATCGTGTGCAGTTCTGGTCCTCCATGTTTAAGAAAGATGAATTCAGACTGGAACAGGTGCAGAGAAGGACTACAAGGATGATCCGTAGACTGGAGAATCTGCCTTATGAGAGGAGACTTAAAGAGCTTGGCTTGTTAAACTGACCAAAATAAGTTTGAGGGGAGATATGGTTGCTCTCTCTAAATACATCAGAGGGAGAAATACCAGGAAGGGAGAGAATTATTTAAATTCAGCGCCAATGTGGACACAAGAACAAATAGATATAAACTGTTTTTTGCTGGAAGGGTTGTGGAGACACCTCCTCAAGGAGTTGGGTGGTGGAGGCATGGGACTGAGACCTGCATGCTTGTAAGCTGGTGGCTGGTGTCTGGGCTGCAAGCCACAGCAGCGTACCATTCAAGGCAACCACAATTGCAGGGCAAGATGCGACTAAATCTTCCAGTGGCCTAGGTGAATCTGGAAGTGTCACAATACTGTTTTAGACTCGAACTCTAAGGTCAGAAGGGACAAATATGATCATCTAGTCTGATCTCCTGCACAGTGCAGGCCACAGAACCTCACCCACTCACTCCTGTAATAAATCTCTGACCTATGACTGAATTATTAAAGTCCTCAAATCATGATTTAAAGACTAAGTACAGAGAAGCCACCAGCAACTGAGCCATGCCCCATGCTACAGAGGAAAGCAAAAAATCCTCACAGCCTTTGCCAATCTGCCTTGGGGGAAAATTCCTTACTGACCCCAAATATGGTACTCTGTTAAATCCTGAGCATGTGGGCAAGACTCATCAGTCAGACATTCTGTGTAATAACTCAGAACGCAACCCATCTAACATCCCATCTCAAGCCATTGGCACACCACCAGTAGTCAAAGATCAGTCAATTGCCAAACTTAGCTGTCCCATCAGACCATCCCCTCCATAAATTTATCAAGCTCAGTTTTGAAGCCAGCTGGGTTTTTTGCCCCACAGCTCCGTTTCAAAGGCTATTACTGAACTTCAATCCTCTGATGGTTAGAAACCTACAACTAATTTCAAGTCTAAACTTCCTGATGGAAGCCCCTCTTATGGTATCATCTACAAAACCCTCTCATGATTAACTAGGGAACACACAGCAGCTGATTAACTTAATCGGGGTTCTCACCACTGAGTTGGTTTATCGTAAAACAAGTTTATTAACAGAGATGTAAGTTTAATAGGGACAGAAGTGGTTTAAAAATAGGCTACTAAGACTAAAACACAACAGACTAGAGCCTTTTTCACCCCAAAAAAGTTCTCACCATGATCATTCTTTAAGCATGGCTGGTTACTCCTGTTCCAGGACCCATTCACAGAGTCTGAAGTCCTTGGTTTTATCTGTCTCAGGTGAAGGATAACTTGAGGGTTTTAGCTCCCACTCTAGCTGTTGACCTCTTCCATTCCCCTCTTGGAACACTATACCCAGGGCTGCCTTCTAGCTCTACTCCTGTAGTATACACTAGTAAGCATTTGAAATGTACTCTCCTGAAGTGTAACCTCAGATAAAGTTCCTTTCCCCTGCTGGCTTCAGCATTTGTGCACTGTAAAAGTCCTGTGATCTTTTTCAGATATAAATGACTGGCTCATTTTCCCTAGCCACACTTGGCTTGAGGCGTCTGCTCTTTTTTCTCTGGGAAAATCTCTTTAACGACCCCTGATATGCCTGGTGTAAAACTATTTTCATGAGGCATGTCTACCACATAGGTATAGTTCTTTGTAGATTAATTGCACATACAGCATAAGAATATTAATGATCAGTGAGTTATTAGTTTTCTGATTCTCTCAAATGCTCCTATAGGATAAGTTTGAGCATGTGACAGGGTCAGTCCAGCTGAGATTCCTCCATACCAGGGAGCTCCATGCCATCTGGTATGGAGGTGTTTTTAGGATCACACTTATACTAACTACTGAGTATTAAAGAGGTTATAAAACTGACTTTTACAACACTGTTGAAAGTGGGATTTTTTTTCTGAGTCTCTGGGTCTGAGCTGAATTCCATGGAAAGGCTCCCATGGGTGTTAGTAAGCTTTGAATCAGCCCTTGAATCAGGCCTTTATGGGGTACATGTACACTTGGCATGCCCCCTTGCCTCAATACCTAATGTCACGTGTCCTCGGTTCCAGTGCCTCCTGCAGGCTGTCTGCTGCTCAACCATTCAAACCCCTTCTGAGTACTCAGAGTCCCACTCGGTAAACAAAAAATCCTTCACTCCTCTTGGACTCAATTCGGTTCTTTCTAACTCTTGTCAAAGTGCCAGCTCCCTGGGCTTTTCCCTGCTGGGGGTCTAAATGCAACAGACTGGTGCTCTGCTTCCGTTGGGTTTTTTTCTAGTCCTTGTTTCTTGAAAGCCATAACTCTAGGCTACCCAACAGAAGCCTGCATGCTTGCTGTCGGCCTCTTCCCTTCCCTTCTTTGGAACACTACACCCAGGGCTGCCTTCTAGCTCTACTTCTGTAGTTCAACTCTCCAGTCACCACCAACCTCAAACTGCTGGACACCGAAAACTGTGAAAACCTCCCAAACCCAACAAGAGTCTCCAACTGTCTCCCTTTTCCATGGCTTTAACAGTCATCCATTGGGGCTCTCCCTCTTACCTCCAAGCCATAATTCAGGGCTTCTCCCTTAGGGGCCCAATAGGGTTTCCGACCATGCATTTTATTTTTTACTGACAAAGTTGAGGTTTTTACTGCCACAGTAAGCTTTTTTACTGACAGCAGTAAAAATAGCTTGCCCTCAGCACCCAGGCCCCCCCACCACTAAGTTTCCCCCAGCCACCAGCTCTTTTGGGGGGCAACTTAGATAAAAGTGGCCTGTGCCACCGAAAGAAAAGTGCCATCAGAGACAAATTTGGCGGCTGCTGCTGGCAGAAAGCAGTTTCTCTTTCAGGATGACTCTTAAAGGGGCAGTTGTGGCTGCAGCTCTTACAGCGAGCTAGTCTCTGTACTGGGGAGGGAGGGAGACATTTTTATAGATGTTTTCCTTTAAATTGTGGGTCGCAGGAAATTAAACATACATTTTTAACAGATGGTTGGCAACCTTCTCCCTAACCTGTAGCCTTAGGCCTTGCCCAGGAACAGACTACCCTTCTTCACATCTGGGTTCTGCCTTTCTATCTAAACAGCTGTTCAGGCAGTCGTATAGAATTCATTTTCTCCCTTGTTAACTGGTTAACAAGCCACCAGCTGGAAGCTCCCAGATGTCATTTACAGAGACATCATGGGCCAGTTAGGTGCTAATTCTCCCTGAAGGTCAAGGCTTTATGTCACCTGACTGTAACAGCTGCTGGGAAATATAAATTCAAGAGTAGCTTTCACCAAATGAAAAGATACCGTTTTTCTGAAAATCTGTGTCTATAGATATAATTGTATGTATCTTCATCATTTTTCTTTAAGTGCCATTCAAGGTAGGAGCTGAAGTGGTGGTCTGTTAGCCTTCAATGGGCTTGCCCAAATGTAACAAATCTTTATGTATTAATATATGGGTCAGCAAAACTTCATGTATCAATAGTGATACTTGAGAAGGAAAGAACTGCATTTAACTCCAAGCCTGTTTTGAGTTTTCACGACCAATCTAATTTCCTTCTTTGACAGGGTCACCGGCCTAGTCGTTGGGGGGAAGGAGTAGACCTGATAAACCTTCAAATATGTTAAGGGCTGTGCTAGAGGACAGCAATCAATTATTCTCTATGTCCACCAAACGTAGGACAAGAAATAATCAGCTTAATCTGCAGCACGGAAGATTTACATTAATTAGGAAAAGCTTTGTAAGGATAGTTGGGTTGTGGAATCGGTTACTAAGGAGGTTGTGGAATCCCCATTATGGATGGTTTTTAAGAACAGATTAGAAAGGGATTGTGTAGGTTTACTTGTTTTCTCTCAACATGGAGAAGTGGACTAGACCCCTAGACAATTACATATTGTGCCTTCCAGTCCTACATTTCTATTGCCTGATCTATACTTACTGAGGGTTTTTGGCAGCAGTTGAAGGGAGCTATGCAAGTTATATAAAATAACTTGCATATTTTCCTTTGACTGCCTAATGCCTAATTACTGCAGTGGTTCCACTGCGCTGGGTCAAAGGAAAATACCCTCAGCGCTACTCTTTTTCAAGGGGTGGGTTTACCAGGTCCACTTCCTGATCGTTTGAGTGGGTCTTCACTGACCCACTCAATCGATGTGAAAAGATTGAACTGACGCAGAGAATTTGCCGCCATCAGTGTAGACTAAATATGAAGCCTTACAGAGTCAGTCCAGTAACTTTAGTAGAGAATCACACTTTAACCTCAGCAAAGGAAGTAAATTCGCAACTATATCTGAAAGTCCAGGCCGGAACACAGACATTCACTTTTGTCCTTTTATCACTCTTACTGCTCTTTCTTCCTCAACATAAGCATAAGTCAGTGAAGTAACCTGTCTTATTGACATTAACTCCAATAGCCTGTGAACTTGAATCAGACATTGTCTTCATTTTAATTCTTCTAATCCTTTTTAAGGAGTCATTGAGAGGAGCAAAATTTGTCCTGTCAATGTATGTAATTTGATTTTTTTTTTTAAAAAAAAAAAAGAAAAAGACTTTTATGACTTATTTCAAGGTGACATGGACTTTTCTATTATGACATGTTAAATATGGCATGGCTCACTCCATAGTTAAGAAAAGCTACTGTCATATACTGTCTGGGTTTATTTACCTCAACAAATCATCAACTCAGTAACCCCACACTACCATGTTTTCAGTCATTAGTTTGAGCTAATACATAGGTCCTAAGGGTGCGATGAATCTGTGTGCTGATATTTTTTGTCTCTTTCAATGCAAAAAGTTAATCTGCACAATAATTAGTTTCTAAAATAATAAATGAAGAACAGTTAAGTCTTATCTGCAGAACATTGTTGTTAAAATCAGTTAATTCTGAGGGGCAGAGGAGGGTTTGTGTTTAAAGATTAAACCACCAAAGATGTAATAGGCTTAAGTGAGTGGTTCTCAAATTTTTTCGCAGCAAACCAGACCTCAGTAGGCCACTGGATTCTGAACAATCTCTATTCTCACTGTTGATTGCAAGAACCACCTCCAGCTGGAGATCAAATAATATTCCTGTGGCCATTGGAAATGTAACATTAGAAAAATATGTAATATATAGAAACTTTTGTCCATTATTTAGTAACTGGAAACAAGGAAAAGGAACTGGCATTCTGTGAACAACCAATTCTTTATGGCCTCCAGAAAACACTCTTCAAACCACACGGAGGGCACCACTGCCTTAAGCAAATACTTTTTGTATCAGATATCATTTATAGCTCAGGTGGTTCACTGAGGATTCCTTGAATGAGGTTTTCTCCTAAGAGTGAGGTTTGCAGGATTAGGATCAGTCATAAAAAGATACTTGATGTTGAAGTCGTTTGCCATTGAAGTTAATGAATAAACTCTTAGGCTATGTCTACACTACACAGGCTCTGTTAAGTCGACTTAACAAGGTCGACTTTAGGTTGACTTAAAGTTGACCTTGTGAAGTTGACTTAGAGCATCCACACTAAACACTCCAGTCGACTGCCGGCATCCACATTGGCAGGTGCTAGGTTGATGGGGAGCGTTGTGGGGGCCTGGAGCTATGTTCCCTCTAAGCTGCGGGTGCACAGCAGTCCAGGTGCTGTCACACACCCACGCACCTTGCACAGCCCAATCCCCACCGCGTCCCTTCCCTTCTCCCCAGCCCCCAATCCCCAGCCGTGGCTCTCCTCAGCCCCTGATCCCCAGCCGCAGCTCTCCTCAGCCCCTGATCCCCAGTCACGGCTCTCCCTTTCTCCCCAGCCCATCTCCCTGGCCGTGGTTCTCCCCTTCTTTCCGGCCCAAGTCTAATTAGGTTGACTTAGGCTATTCCTCGTCCACATCAGCTTTAAGTCAACAAGGTCAGCTTAGGCATTAAGTTGACCTAAAGAGGGGGAGTTAAGTCGACTTAAGGAAGCGCCCAGTGTGGACGCAGCTTTGTGTACGTCGACTTAAGCGTCATTAAGTTGCCCTAAATTGCAAGTGTAGACATAGCCTTAGTGATTTCTGTGGGAGCTGCATTTAGTTTGTTACTGACTTGTAACTATAGTAGCACAAACATAGCATTACAATCATTTTGTGCTGCTTCAGTCAACGTACCTTGAAGTGTGGGGTACTCAATTCTAATTTTCAAACCCTTGATATTGTTGCAGGTGGACGCCTGAAGACAGGCAGGGGCAAGCAACAGTGGGTTCGTTGCCCAGCGTGCGCAGCACCAATAACCACACCAGGGCGGAGAAGCACACTAAGATTTATTTGAGATCTCAAGCAGGCACATGGAGACAGGCACATCTCAAATCATGCGCACCCCCCTCCCAGTTACAGTGACTCTTATATAGTTTATTTCAGTACTTTTCCCTTGCTGTGTGTGTAAAGATCCCACCCTCCTCCTCTTTCTCTGGGTTAGAAGCAAGCTTTCAAGGTTGTGTTATAATTGCAAGCGGAGATCGGCTGAGACTGGTACTGTTATTCCGTTATGAGGAACAGGTTATCAGTTCCTACAACCAGGGAACATCCTTATATGGGGCTGTTGTTGGGATTATTATGTCCCAGCTGTGTCCAAGTCTGGAACGAAGGGGATTCATCGACACTGTGGCCTTCCAACCCCCCCGAGTTACCCAGTGCGCGACCCCAGATGCAGCCAGGAGCATCAACAATATGAATTTGGGAAGTCACTTTCTTTGATCTGATTTTTTTTTCCAATGCCTCACTCTGGCGCTGATAAAGCACGTGATATAAACTTCAGGGCAGGAGGGAGTGATTTTTACTGAGAATTTAATTTAAGCTCCTCATTTCTTTGTGCAAATTGAGTGAACTTTTGAGTTGCATTAATACACAAATGAATCTCCTGGTAATGCCAAATCATCTCTGAGGACACTCATTAGAGTAAACAGGAAGTCACTAAATGAAATGCTCTGAAAGCTTTTGTGTGAAGAGATGAGCTGTTCTCTTCAATTTGGGCAAACTGTCTAGAATTGGTGCTAAAACTCTACTGGGTGATATTCAAAATCGCACTTGAAAGACCAATATTGGTGTCACAAAAATTCTCAGCATAATTTCTGTGTAACATTTCTGGTGCCAAGGTTCTAAAACATGCAATAGTTTCTATTGCTATTCTATTATGCCAGACTGTATTGTGGCATATCAATCTATGACTGGTCAGGTGAATGTCAAAGGCTGGTTTAAATGGACTTACCCTCCATTTAAAATGTTTATCTCTGTTTTATGGAGATATAGAGCATATTTTTAAAGGCCTTTATTTAAAAACAAGTCACAACAGAGACAGCTTCCTTTTGTGAACTATACTTTTTAAGACATGCTTGGAAATCCAATCATAGTGAAGCCAGCTTGACAAAGCCCTGGCTGGGATGATTTAGTTGGGGTTGTTCCTGCTTTGAGCAGTGGGTTGGACTACATGACTTCCTGGGGTCCCTTCTAACCCTAACCTTCTGTTAATAGAAAAAAGCATGCATTATGACAGACAAGAGGTAAATGAAGAGATTAAGAAGCAATTTTAAGGCTGAATGTACAATGTGTGAATGTGCAAATAAAAAGAACGTTATTTAATCAGAAGCAGGTAAAAGAATTAATTGGTGAGTCTTCTATGTTATCAGGAACAATTGAAGAGGAAAAGGACATCTCAGAGACTTTAAATGGGTTGTTTACATCATTTTCACCACAGGACAATGAGATGCTATGATGAATAGACTTAAGTAAACTGAGGTGTCAAGCTGCTTTTCCAATGGCCTTCTCTGCATGCAGTAATAGACAATATATGTGCTACTCATGACAATTTTATCTGATGATGTGACCTTTACAAAAGTAAAGTGTTAGTGAAGGAAATGTAGGTTTTGGGTTTGGGTGGTATAATTTTGTCTATAAATAAAGATTAATTTAAGTTTGTCAAGTCAGCAGTGTCTTTTTTTCAAATAAAACAAACAAAGGTATGTCTACATTAGCAATTTAGCTCGACTGAAGGACCCTTAAATCGAGGTAAATTACTCCATGTCCACACTAGGCTTTCATTAAGTCGATTTAAGAAATTCCTTAAGTCGACTTAATGAAAGCTTATGTCAACTTAATAACTACCCCTCCTTAGGTCGACTAAAGCCTTAAGTCGACTTAAGGATGGTGTGGACGGGGAGTAGCCCTTAAGTTGACTTTATTAGGTCCACTTAATGCCAGCCACTTTGTTAAGTCGACTTAATAAGGTCAACTTTACGTCGACTTAAAGGTGACCTTATTAAGTCAACTTAACAAAGTCAACTTAACTTTTTCTAGTGTAGACATAGCCAAGGAGTCTGGTGGCACTTTTAAAGACTAAAATGTATTAAATCACATGGGCTTTTGTGGGAGAAAATCCCACTTCGTCAGATGCTTTGAAGACGGGGAACTTATTTATTTTCCTCTCATTCTGTAAATTCCATATCTTCAAACATCTGACGAAGTGGGATTTTCTCCCAGGAAAGCTCATGCAATTAATAAATTTGTTAGTCTTTAAAAGTACCACAGGACTCCTTGTTTGTTTTGCCGAACTAGACTAACATGGCTACCCCTTTGGAACTTGTTTTTCAAATAGGCATGTCTGTTCAATAGATTTTTTTTCTGTCTCTCAAAATAAGAGAGAGTTCCAGGAATTGTCTTTTAAGTTTATTTCTACTATGTGGAACTACTCTTTTTCTTTCTTTCACTGTGAATTTTAATAAGAACTCCATACAAAATTATAACTACACAGTTATATCAACTGTACGCTAAGACGGAACATAACAACACTTAGAAATCAGAATTTGCCAAAGTTAAAGCTGAGCACATACAGTCTTAACTATGATCCCTGTTGCACTTAATTATATACTTATATATTATTATAAAATAAAATAGAGTATCCTTTTTTTTATAATTATGGAAGCAACATGTTGTATCTTGTGTATGTTTCTCATTCCTGTATGCCTAAATTATTTTAATTTTCCTGGTAGGCTGATATTTCACATACAATTTTCAGAAGCTCTGAGTTCAACCAAATCTAAACTATTATTCACAGGAATGATCACAACCACGCCTCAATGTCAACTTTCTTTTCCCAGCTATTTGTCAAAAAAAGATTGCAAGATTTCTTTTATTTAATAATGTGGAGAATGTAGTCTAATAATAAGCTTCTGGCTAAGGCTTGGCATAGTTTAGTCAAGCATTTCAAAGCTTCCCTGTGTGATTGTGCCAATGCAGATGGTTCCTTTGTATCTGTCATTCAGGCCTGAAAGTACTCTCCTAAACGCACCCTAAAGTTACATTCCTGCTAAATGCACTAGAACAGCATTTCTCAAACTTTTGGTACCAGGAACCGGTTTGCTGCCTACTTAACTGTGTCAGGGAAATCTCAGTGCTGGTCCATGGACTGGACGTTGAGAAAGACTGCACTAGAGTCTCCATTTATGTTCTCAGCCCCATTAACCAAATGGAATTGTAATTTTTATGCAAGTACAGAAATTCCAGAGGCATATGGCTGATTTTTTATTCCTCCCCTACATGGAGCTCCAGGCATTTGCCTGTGCAGGGTTCATCTTTTCAGTTAGTTCATTCTAATTAGTTTGTCCATGTTTTCTTTCTAGCTGCAACCAGCTCTCCAACTGAATTGCGAAAATCCTTCCTCCAAGAGCCCATCCTGTCCTTTGTACATATAGGCTATGTCTACACTTGGAAATTTAGGTCAACTTTACCTAAGTCGACTTTAAGTCAACTTAGTTGAGTCGACTTAGTGAGTCTACACTTAATTTTTAAGTCGACTTTGGGGGGAGCTTACAAAGTTGACCTAGAGTGTCCACACTGGACGTCTAAGTCGACTTCTAGGGGCTAGGCCGGGGGACCTAGGGCAGGTCCACGGGGGCAGGAAGGGCAGCCCTTGCCCAGTGCCAGGGGGCTCAGCCTTTGCTCCATTGTACGTAAGTACAATGGGGCAAAGGAGGACAGGGACCCTGGCAGGGCATAGGGGCAGGGTGGGCGGGCATGCCAGGCTCCCCTGTGCCCCCCCTCCCAGCAGGGAGGGCAGAGGTGCAGTCCTGGGGTAGCCCTAAGTCGATTTAGGGCTACACTGGCTTAAGTCGACTCTAGGAAGTCGACTTAAGCCTTAAGTCGAACTAAATCTAGGTTTAATAAAGTCGACTTAATTTTAAATAAGTCGACTTTATTTTCCTTAAATAGTGTAGTGTAGATGCAGGGTAAATTAAGTCGACTTAAGCAAGTTTAAGTCGACTTAATTTACAAGTGTAGATGCACCCATAGAGTGCCTGTGTCTCCAGTCCGTTACCTTGGTTTTAAGCCCAGAACACGTTCTGTGACAGTCCCTGAAAATGCACCGGTTTAAAGTCGATGTAACAGAGTAGTGAAACAAGACATTTTTCTCCAGCCTTTTACAGCTGAATCTTAAGGCTTCCCAGGTACATAGCAACAGAGAATGTTGTCACACTGCCATGAGCAGCTGCAGCTGTAATTTCTTTCAAATGAGCACCCAATTTTTTAAATATTCCAAGTACAACGCTCATCAGTGGACTTTGAGAAAGCAGTTATGATTCAGATTCAGTCAGCACAGTTCTGGAGCATTAGAGTAGGTGGAATGATACTGGCTGAGAAGTTTTCAACATACTCATTTAGGGCCTGACCCTGAGAGGTAGTGTATCAATGAGATTTTTAGATACTGCAGGTACTTCTCAGGATCTGGCCCTTATTATGAATTCAGAGACAGTTTTTATAATCGCTTATCTGTAGAACCCTTTCTTCACTTTGAAATGGTTGCTAAAGAATACTAGTCTAGCCTGTAAGTTGATAAGCTAACAATTGTGTACCCCAGGTATTCAGTCATTGTACAGGGGTATCTGCCCTGCACTGGTCAGGAAGGGGTTAAGAGAACCCTTGGAGCAGCCATCAATGGAAAGAGGCTGCAGGAGAACCAATCAGGGCCTGGGAGTCCAGTATAAAAGGGAGCTGCCAAACAGCACAAGGGCAGTCATCCCTAGGAGTTCAGGGAGGGAGAACTGTCTGCCCTGAGGCTAAGGGAAGGCAGCACCCTGGACAGGGCAGAGCTGGAGGCCCTGATACAAGGGCAGAGGAGGTACTGGGACAGTGGGGAAGTGGCTTGGGAAGACGGTTAAAGAGTTGGGGGAAGAAGTAATGAACGTTGGCTGTCCGTAGGGCCCATGGGCCAGGACCTGGAGAAGTGGGCGGGCTTGGGTACCTCCCAGCCTCCCCGAGATCACCAGGGGGATGCTGGTGGACTGTGCTGGCTGCTGAAGGGAGTGGTGGAGCAGAGAGAATTGAATCCCCAGGAAGGGGAGGACACAGATTGTGGCTTGGCCAAGGAGCTGAAGAAGCGGTGGGTCCTGATAGTGGCGGGAACAATTGGTGGACCCTGAAAAAGCGTGATGGAGCACAAGCTGTGGACAGGGTTGTCAGCATGAGCTATTCCCCAGATCACCAGCAGGAGGTGCCAGTCCAGCAGTGATTGCTGCCAATCCATTGCAGTCGTCTACACAAAACTAGCTTAAACAGTTGATGATTTCTTTAAAAGCATCTTAGTTTAGAAGGGCCTGATCTGATGTGATGGGACTTGAATGGTGCTCAGTCCTTTGCCAGATTGGGCCTATTTTGCCTTTTTGCTGTCCTATAGCAACAAGCTCAGTTGTTGGGCTTGTTAAGGTCAGAGCAGAGTGCCAGCTATTCTGTATCTCCCTGCAAAAGAGAAAGGAACGTAGATTCCATTGATTTCTATCTAACTCTGAATTTAAGCTAACTGATTTGACTATGTTACATAGAGAGGGCCTGGTTCTTGTTTACACTAAAGCAACTTTACACCATCCTAGCAGTTAAAGGGCTGGAATCCTTTCTCTTTTCTCATTTCTCCCTTGGTCTGGCTGCTTCCACTGCTGCTTATGAGCCAGTGGTGTGCTGGGACAGTTTTAATAAGGCGCACAGGCTATATCTACACTTGAAAAGCTAAGTCGACTTTATAAAGTTGACTTAATAAGGTCAGCTTTAAGTCAATTTAACAGAAGTGGAGTTAACTTTTCAAGTGTAGACGTGGCCCCTTTTTGACCTTATTAAATCGACATAACATTTCAATTCGACTTAAAAAGGTCAACCTAGGCACTACTCCGCATCTCCACTGGCTTAAGTCGACTTGATAAAGTCGACTTAAGCACTAGTTCAAATTAAAACGAGGTGTTATTAATTCAAACTAATTTTTCCTTAATTCGATTTAAGGAGCAGATTAAGTCAAATTAAGGAAAGCCCAGTGTAGACGTGGAGTAAATTAAGTCGATTTAAGCCTTCTTAAGTCAACTTAATTTGTAAGTGTAGATGCACCCACAGGAACGTGCTTGCCGGGGGGGAGGGGAGGAAATGGTGTCTTCCATGCAGCATGATTCACCTGTACGGTGTGTGCAAGGTCATACTGTGTGAAAGATGCCATTTTGTGTCCTTGGAATTGTCTAGTGGGCCACTGGTTGGACAATGATCAGCCAGTTGGGCATGCAGAACACACAGTGCTGGCGTGCCCTCTGGAGGCAGCTGAGGATTCCCTTTGTTTAGGGGAGTGCCTGGGTAGGTTTGAACTAGCATAGCCAATTCTATATTACCCGCTCCTGGTTCCTCCCACTACCTCCCTTGCACTGGGGCAGGCCCACCAACTGGAAATGGGAAGAAAGGGGACACTCGCCCAGGACTCGGTGATTTTTAAGGAGTCCTGGTGATTT
>ML685807.1:166739-179126 GCA_007922175.1 Pelusios castaneus | reverse complement strand
CCCCTGAAGCACCTGAAGGGGGCGCCCTTCACGCCCGCCCGTGACGCGGGACTGTCACACACCTACTTTGCACAATTAACCAGGCAGCCCCAGGGAAGCTGTCAGCAGTGGTGGTGTCAAGGATGGAGTCAGGGAACCAGGCAGCCCGATGGGGAAATGGGCCTGTGGCAGTGGTGGGGGAAGCACCCAGGGGGTGGGGAGGCTGTACCCCAAATCTCTTTGCTATGTAGCAACACCCCTCCTTCCCCGTAAAATTTCTTTTACATGCTCGTTTTAGTGTTGGCATTTCCCGATCTCAATTTTGAATTCCACATGGAGGGGGCACCAAGGCATTGACATACAATCCGCCATTAGCAAACACATGCTGCTACCCAGGGCTTTTATCTTTCACGTTGGTTCATAGAATGGAAATCCATCCCATTTCTCTATTAATAAACCCAAAAATGGAGCCAGAAAACTACCAGGCTTTAGGGCAGCTTCTCCCTCTCTCATTTTTGCTGCTGATTTTACAGTGGGCTGTTCCTCAAAGGGAGTCAGGGCTGGACCATGGGCAGCCTGCGTACTACACGGCACTCAGGAGATCAGTAGTAGAGTCAGGAGCAAGCCATGTCAGGATAGCAGGAAGTCAGGATCAGGCACCAAGTTGCAGATATCAGGCAAATAGCAAAGTCAAGCCTGAACCAAGGTCAGAAGTTAGAGTCAAGGGTCTACCACAAGCAAGCTCTGAAGCACAGGCCCGTAATCTGCATCGTTGCTCAGATTGCTACTCAAGCTGGTTTCCTCATTTAAATACTAGTATCGACCAATCAATGGATTGTGCCTAACTCCATGGGGTCCTCCAGCAGAAATTCAACCTAATCTGGAGTAGCAGTGTGGAAGTGACCTAGAACCCCCTAGGTTCTCATACTACAGATTCTTACAAGGGTGGAGCCAGAGGGGAGGTATCAAAAAGTGTCTTCAAATACAGGCCCAAGATGTGCTGCAGGTGCTCCTGTGGCAAAGTCTCCTCTAGGACCAGCTTCATCAGTAGAGTCACTTCATTTGCCTCATACGGTGCCCGCTGCTGACTCCCATAGATTCCCAGACTGGCTTTTGGGACCAGAAGGTTGCTATCTCAGTTGATCAGGTCAGTGTGCACCCGGTCTGGCGTGGTGCAGGCCCCAGCACTTGGTCAAACTCATCATTGTACAGATCCGGTCTGGTGTGCCACTATGACCCCACGAAGCCCACTCCTGAACCCCAAGTCACACACCCGCCAGGTGACCACTGACTCCTGAGTCAGTCCACACCAGCCCCCAGCGTGTAATTGGTGCCAGGCAGTGGCTGTAAATCCATTAGCCACACAGGTGTCTCCAAGGGAGCACCCTCAGCCCCAGATACCACACCAGGGCTATGTCTACACTGGCAATTTAAGTCGACTTAAGGAGGCTTAAGTAGACTTAAATTAAGCCACGTCCACACTAAGCTTTCATTAAGTCGACTTAAGAAATTCCTTAAATTGACTTAATGAAAGATTAAGTCGACGTTATAACTACCACTGATTAGGTCGACTTAACCCTTAAGTCGACTCCTTAAGTCGACGTAAGGACGGTGTGGACGCGGAGTAAACCTTAAGTCGACTTTATTAAGTTTATTTAAGGATGGCTAGGTCAACTTAACAAAGTGGACTAAGTCGACTTAAAGCTAAGTCAACTTAGTCCACTTTGTTAAGTCGACTTTAATAAGGTCGACTTTAAGTCGCCTTAAAGTCGACCTTATTAAGTCGACTTAACAAAGTCAACCTAACTTTTTCTAGTATAGACATAGCCCAGGAGCCACTGTCTTACAGGGATTGGGACCCACCCCCAACCACCATTGTCTCCAATCCGTCCACTTAATAAAGAAGTGGATCATGTCCAATCTTCCACATCCACACCCTCTAAAGACCACATAGCTTTAGATAAAACAAATACTAGTTTATTGAACAGAGTATGATTTCAAGTGAGAAAATCAAGGCAAAATCATAATATAAATGAGTCAGAAGTGACCACTATCAAATAAAAGGTATAAACCACATGCTAAACTATTATCTATACCTAAACTGACCTCATAGTCCAAGATTATGTGCAAGCGGTTCGTCTATTTGGTATTTTACAGACATTCTCTGCCTATTACAAGGCAGGGTCCAGATCTTGCTTGAAGCTGGAGAAAGTTGCAAGATGGAATCTCCCAGGCAAAAGCCTGCAGCTTCTCTCCTCAAACGGTCTGTGTCTTTTTATTTCAAACTCCTATAAATCTCTCCCCACCTCTGCTGCTGTGTGATTCTCTTTATTTCTACCCTGGGACAGGGAGGGCATTAGCATTCCCTTGGTCATGTAATTCTCCAGCCTTTGTGCTAGAGATAGTCCTGAGAGTCTGTGCTATGTTATGTAACATACTTCACCTGGACACACATACACGGGCATCACCTATGTGATGCTGCAGGAGACATGATATCATAACTATACGGTGGAGCATTCAAAAGGGAGCCCTGCCTGACATAATTGGCATCAAAGCATACAATCACTGTGCACAAGTGAACAGAAAAATTATATAGGCTGCATCTACACTTGTAAATTAAGTCGACTTAAGCTTGTTTAAGTCGACTTAATTTACCCTGCGTCTACACTACAGTTTCCTTAAGTCAACTTAAGCAACTTGCTTAAGTCAACTTAAGGAAAATAAAGTCAACGTAATGAAAATTAAGTCGACTTTATTAAACCTAGTTTTAGGTCGACTTAGGGCTTAAGTTGACTCCCTAGAATCGACTTAAGCCAGTGTAGACGTGGGGTAGCCCTAAGTCGACTTAGGGCAACCCCAGGGCTACACCAATGCCCTCCCTGCCAGGTGGAGGGCACAGGGGGAGCCTGGCATGCCCCCCTACAGAGCAGAGTAGAGCCCTGTCCACCCTGCCCCTATGCCCTGACAGGGTCCCTGTCCCCCTTTGCCCCATTGTACCTATGTACAATGGGGCAAAGGCTGAGCCCCCTGGCACTGGGCAAGGGGTGCCCCCCTACCCCCGTGGACCTGCCCTCGGTCCCCCTAGCCCCTAGAAGTCAACCTAGGCATCCAGTGTGGATGCTCTAGGTTGACTTTGTAAGTTCCCCCCAAAGTTGACTTAAAATTTAAGTGTAGACTCACTAAGTCGTCTTACATTTCCAAGTGTAGACATAGCCCATGTTTTCAGAATGCCAAATAATTTCTTAGTGATGTGCTGGACAATTTGGGGAAGCTAAACTAGAGTACCGCCCATGACTATCAAAAATCATTTGTACAAGTCTGGTGGCAGATTTCATGGGTGTTTTAACATCCAAACCATTCACTATGCAGAAAAATGTCAGGTAACTATGCAGCTGATCTACACAGCTGTAGCACTTGGCTCTCTTTGTGTGAATTTGCATGTTATTGCAACAATCTCTTTAAACTCCCTCATAAAAAATGCAACTATCGTTCAGCCATTAATGTTTTATAAGCAGGAACATGTGTTGACCCCAAAGTGCCTGGAATGGAGAGAATACAAACCATACAATTCATCAGCATGAGGAGACTCAACAAAGACCTCTTCATGAGCCACAGCCTGTCTCAATGCTCTCTTCATACAACTGCATTAATAGCAGTGGGTTCTGAGGCTGGAAGGGCAGAAATTGATCCTGCCTACAAACTGTGAGCAGTATAGCTTCCTCATGGGCAGGACTTTCTCTCCTTTTATAAATCAGCTAAAATAGGGCCTTTGTTAACCTTCAAACTGGCAGAGTCCAAATCTGTACAAGTTTTGCCTACTCGCTTTCAGATTCAGTCATCAACCTCCACCAACTGTGCATTTTCCCTTTGATTAAGATAGCTCAGAGTATTAGTGAATAAATAAGAGTGCTACTCATCTTTTCTCTAATATCAATCTTGTAGAAAAATCCACCTCCCTTCCTCCACAGTTTTGATATTTCTGAGAAACCAATTTGACTTCTGGTTAGCCTTGGAGAGGACCAATAACCTGGAATGTCTAGGCAGATGTGAACAATCAAGTGTGGAGTTTGCAGTTTCCACGGTTTGGTGTATTTAAATCAGACTCTTTAACATTTGTTTTATGAATATTTTTGTCTTTCATTTCCTACAGTTGCTCGGGGCTTTTTTTTCTAATACTCTTCCCTGAAGAGCATTCAGACTATAACAGCAGTGATCTGAAACATGGACCATACTTTTTAGAATAATGTGGAAGTAAACTGGGCTGACCATGTGTGAACAAGAAAAGAACAACATAATAAAATGCTTGCTGAGGGGGGAGAGGGATTGAATGGAAGAGTAGGTGGGAATTGGGGGAGGGATTGGGTAGTTCAGCAATGGGGAGGTGTGGAATGGAGGACATATGGATGAGTGATTAGGGAACCAGGAGAAAATAGGAACAGCCCCACTTTTCCCTTCTGTATATATGACCTGGGGGTACCCAGCTCATCTGGGGTCTGACACTGCTTTCCTGCCTATACTGGGTGTCTGAGCCTCTCTCCCTAACTCCCGTATGTGAACTGGCATCTGGGAGTCCCAGCCCTCCACAGGGGATTCTGAAACCACTCCCTGTCCTGTATGTACTCGAATCTGATGGGGGGGCTCTGCCTATCTGTGGGAGGTTGACTCTCCTTTCCTACCTCTCCCCCCAGGTGAGCCAGGTTCTGGGTGTGGTTTGCCTTTCTGGGCATGTCTGAGCCTTTCTCCCTACACCTACCTCATATAAAATGGAATCTAGGGTGACTAAGGGAGTTTAATCCCATCTCCCTACCCTGCCTCCAATGTGAGGCAGGAACTGGGGAAGCCCAGCCCCAGTGGATGGAAAACATAGAACATAGATAAATTCATAGAGTCCAAGGCCAAAAGAACCCATTGTGATCATCTAGTGTGACCTCCTGTATAACACAGAACTTCCCCTCAAATAAATCCTACTGCATCTCTTTTAGAAAAATAACCAGTCTTCATTGAAAAATTGTCAGTGATGGAGAATCTGACACAATCCCTGATAAATTGTTCCAATGGTCAATCACTGTTCAAAACTTGTGCTTTCTGATTATGCCTAGCTTCAACTCCCAGCCACTGGATTGTGCTGTACAATTCCCTGCTAGATTGATGGACCCATTATTAAATACGTGTTTGCCGTGCCAGGCACTGACTGACTGTCGTCAAGTCACCCCTTAACCTTCTTTTTGTTAAGCTAAATCAATTAAGTCTGTCCCTATCAGGCAGATTTTCTAATCTTTTAATTATTCTTATGACTCTTCTCTGATCCCTCTGCAATTTATTAACATCTTTCTTGAATGGACACCAGATCTGCACTAGTGCCAAAAATAGAGGTAAAATAACCTCTGTTCTTATTCAAGATTCCCCTATTATGCATCCAGGGACTGCATACAGTGTGCAACAATGGGGTTCCCAAAGTGTGGTGGGGCGAGAGATGTCATGCAAATCTCCATTTTGGCACCAGACCACCTTGCCACAGAGTACATCAATACAAAGGGCTATTTTTTATGCTATTGCAAGTGCTGGTGGATCACTGGGAATGCTTTAATGACATCATTGTGGGCTGGTCATGGAAGGTGCATGATATGTGCATCTTCAAAAATACAGACCTGTACAGAAAGCTGCAGACATGGACTTTCTTTCTAGACCAATGGGTTACCAATTGGGGTGGTGAAATACCAGTAGTCTTTCTGGGACCCCCAACCTGCCCACTACTGTGGCTCATGAAGCTGCACACTGGTGACCTTGACAGCAGCCTGGATCATTTCAATTCCAGGACGAGCAGATGCAGAATGACAACTGAATGTGACTTTGGCTGTTTGAAAGGCTCCTGGAGATGTCTACTCATGAGATTAGACCTCGGTGAAAAATATAGCTGCCTGCTGTGTGCTTCATAATATCTGTGAAGCAAAGGTGGAAAAGCTTCTGCCAGAGTGGAGGTTGGAATGGCTAGATGCTGACTTTGAACAGCCAGATACCAGGGCTATAAGGAGATCTCAGCATGAAGCTATTCAGCTCATGGAAGCTTTGAAAGACGATTTCAATAGTGAGCTACAGTAATGGGTGTTGATGCAGTGTACTGTGCCTCTCATTGCACGCCAGTATGAACCTTGTAATGAGTGCTGTGTGTGCAGTAATATAACATTGAAAATGCATCTATTACTATTATCTGTGAATGTCAGCTGAAGTCAGCATGTTGTGAACTAATGAGAATGAATTAAGTTTCCCTAAATAGACCTTTATTCCATACTCCTGAAAACAGACACACTCATAATAGAATAAAACTTAATAAAGGGGAAAAGAACAATCATTTTCATTTCTCAAACACATATACCAACTGTGTCTCTCACAGATCAGTGTTTGTGCAGCTGTGCCTTCTGTACTCTCCTTCATGGTGGACTTCAGTGCAGTGGCCCTGGACATCTTGTGGAATATGGGGTGTAGGTGTAGGGAGGTACCAGAATGCAGTTCTCTATGGCAGAGGTTTTCAAACTTTTTCCTTGGGATCCAGTTGAAAAAAATCAATTATGCCTGCGACCCAACAGTTACATCTTTCAGCAATGCATTCCAGTCTTTTGGCGGTGGCAGCAGGGGGTGCCGCGACCCCGTACCTTAGGGTCTTCGACCCAGTACTGAGTCCCGACCCGCAGTTTGAAAACCACTGCTCTATGGTGTGCAGAGGGAGGCAAGCCTGGGTCTGCTGAACCTGCAGGTCAACAAGAGGCTGCAGCATGTCTGTTTGCCACTCGAGAAGGCAGCATCTCCTGCTGCACATCTTTCTCCTTTCCTATGCCTTCTTTCTCTCCACTCTCTCTGTGGCCATGCTATCCACAGGGTTGATCTTCCAAGCCCTGTTCTTGGTGTCCAAAGTACCAGAAGCTGGCAGGATCTCTTGGAACATGTCATGCTGTATCCTCTTCCTTCTCTTCCTTATCTGCCTGGGCCGCACCATTGGTATGGATGGGGAGATCCTCAGGGCCACATTTCCAGCTGCAAAAGATACGGGTGCACAAAGGTACTACTGTGAGTGTATTCATGAGATAAATGGAAACTCAGTATACTGAACTCACTCCCCTTGATCCATACAAGTTAAAAACACTACATTCTCACTTCTCCTTGGGATTCACAGAGCACAGTAGCAGTCCCAACCACAGTATGGCCCAGGAGCAAGGGGGTGAGTTGGGTCAATAAGAGTAGAGGTAGTTCACAGGCATGAGTATACATGAATAGGACAATTGAACGGAATACTGGCACTGTTTTCCACAGCCACTGGTGATTTTAGCTGATACTTCACTCTTGAGGGTAATGGAGGCTAAAAGGAACATGTGTCTGGCTGCAGCCTGGGTCTGTATGTTGCTAACCTGTGTGCTGCAGTGGTGCCTGCTAAAGTAATTCCTGAATGGCGTGGGAAAGTGTTTTTCCGTGGTGGAAGAAACAAGGCAGCCCTCCCGAGAAACCTTCAGCAGAGGGTTGCAACTACCTTCAGGAAGCTTTCCTCAAGATCTCTCTGGAGGATTCATGGGCCATCCCAGTGGACATAAATAAACTGTTCTGCAGGGCCACCATCTGCCTAACTGTACAGGGGAACAAGAAGCAGATAGCGACTCCGCCTCTATGGGTTATTTCACTATCTCTTCTAGCATGATTAAAAGAGAGTAAATGAACAGATATGTCCATGCAATATCAAAAGCAAAATGTATGCTTACCATAGGTTCCTTCCCCTGCATCTAGCTCCCACGTGCTGAACTGTAGGGACTGGCTTGACTGCTCTGGAGTTAAAAACAGGCCCTGGCTCACTGCATAACTGGATCCTCCGGTCACCTGTCCCTCACACTCCTTCTCCTCCTCTTTTTTGTACAATACCTCCTGTTCACTCAGAGGATCTCTGGCTCTGGCTCCGCCAAAGTATACACAGGACTTTTGTGAGTCATGGTGGTGTCTTCACCAAGGATGGCATACAGCTTTTTGTAAAAATGGTATGTCTGCAACTACACATGAGGGTGACTGTTAACCTCCCTTGCCTTCTAGTATGTCTGCTGCAGCTCCTTGACTTGCACCTGGCACTGATATGGCTCCTTCTTGCAGCCCTTCTCTTCCATGCCCCAAGCAATGTGCTTGTGGATATTGACATTCCTACGGCTGGATTGGAGCTGTGCCCACACAGTCTCTTCTCCCTACAAATCAAAGGGATACATCATGCCCTGTATACTCCAGGCAATGGCACATCATGGCACCAGCATGGTCAGCTGGGCAGTTGGTAGATCTCTCACAGAGGTGAAAAATTAAGTCTGCAGAAAGGAATGGCACTGAATGGATGGTAGCTGAGGGAAGAAGTATAAGGGGCTCAGATAAGGGGGAAAGATGGGGGGAAGGGCAGGGGGAAAGGTTCGAGAATAGGAGAAGTAGCAGAGTAAGTTGGTGGGTTAAGCAGGGAGCTGTTAGCTCTGAATTCTCCCTCTCCATGTGTGTTCTGGAATCTGTGGGATGCTGCTCCTCTTGGGGTGTCCAAACACCTCTTCATGTTCCTCCATGTGTACTGGGATATAGGGTGAGGGAATGTGTAGAGATGTCCATAGCAACCCTGTGGCCTAGAGTAAAGGCCAATAGACTGCAACTATTCCTAGCTCTGCCACTGGCCTACAGGGTGACCTTGATCAAGTCACTTCACCCCTCTGAGCCTCAATTTCCCATCTGTTAAAAGGGGGTAATGATGTAAATTCTATAGATATAAAAGCACTGTATACAAGCTAGGTCTTTTGGTTATTACTTATTCACAGTAGCATATCAACTGCAAACCCAGATGAGAACTACAACTACCTAAAAGTCCACTAACTCATATCAACAAACATTTCTCTTTCTGTTTGAAAACCTAAGAAATAAAATGGCCAAAAACTTCATTAATACAGAGTTAAGGTACCCAGAGAGATCTCACACCCTTCCACAATGTTAAGTTCATCAAAACTCAAATGTCTGAAAACCAGGTAATACAGAATTAAGGTAAATAACCACAAAACTTTAACTCTGCCTTCTTTGAACCATGCCCCAATATGTCTCTCTCACACACACACACACACACACACACACACACACACACACACCCCTACTTTGGCTGTTCACTGTAAGGGACAGGCACAACCTACACTTGCCCTATGTTCAAACATTGAACCTATTCCCCAAAACAATACCACACTAGCAAAATTTAGCAACCATATCATAACCTTTTACAACCCCTTCACATCTGAACACATTTGAATACCCCCTAAACTTACACTTTCCCTGCCCATCATTAAATCCACACACTGGTCTCATACCTCACCTCACTACTGACATTACCCATGGCAGAAAAACCAACCCCAGTGCCCTGCTATTGACACAATCTACCCTGTTCAATTCTGTATTGAAATGACGCAGACTGAAATTTCAAGGTACACATGAACTTCAAAGGAAAGATCCTTTGATAATACACATGGGGAGACTCCTCATATCACACCTCTTCCTATCTGCTCCAGCTTATTCCTCCACCATTCAATACAGCTACACCTAACACAGGGAATGCAGCTGGACTGCAAGTAGATAACTCCCAGTGGCTTTGCCAGATGGAGTGTGTACGGGAGAGAATTAAGGTTGTTTGAGGGCATGTACCTTAGCTCTATATTCCCTGATTTTCAGACATTTAAATTTTGTTGAACAAAATATTCTGGAAGGGCACAGATAAATAGGTAAACAATTAACTCTGCACTAACAAAGTATTATGTCCCCCCCCCGCCCACCCCCGTTCTGGCTTCCTTTTGCCCCACTCCCTCTCCATTGCTCCAATGCCAGCGTCTCTCTCCCTTCTCCCTGAATTACAGATCAGAAGCTCAAATCCTATTTCATATAATCTGTAAACAAAATCAGATCAGATGTGATTTGATTATTAAGTATTTAAGGTCTTTCATTACTTTACATATATCCAATTTAATTTTGTAAGAAATTAGTTAGTTTTTAGGTAGGGAGAGTGGAAAGTTTCACTCTCGTCATTAATAGCATCCTTAGCATATGGAATAAGGAGATTTAGCACTGTAATTGACAATATTTAATAGACCATTTGTACCATTTTAGAAAACTGCCAGCAACACATACTCAGCAAGAATATTATTAACAGCAAAAGATCGTTAAGCATCAAAACTAGCAATCCTAAAAAAAAAGCTGCATTTAGTGAGCAAGAATGATGAGGCAGACAGGTCTGATGATTTAGATTAATCATCTCATTTGAAACAGAGAAAGGGAAAAACATCTATTGAAAACAGATTTGTTTTGCAGCTAAACAGAAAATGCCTCATTCTGTCATTAGTTAGAACTAAACGCTGTTTCATCAGAGACATAAGTGACTTTACTGCTCATGGTATATAAAAATAAATTATCACAAAACTACTGACCTATCACGTCGGTGCAATATCTCTAAAGAAAACATGAGAATCAAAGGAAATGTAAATGAGTCAAGAACCATACAGCAGACAGAAAAGAATTTAGCTATATAGCATCCTTCATACCCTCAGTATAAAAGAGCACTTTAGAAACCGACAAGCAACATAGAGCACACATTATGAACCAAACAATAGCACAAAAAGAACATTGATGAGAATGGCCCCCTCCATATCCGGCCCCCTGCAACCCTGCTAAGCCCCCACAGTGCCAGGGGGCCAGAGAGCCCCTGTCCTGCTGGAGCTGGGGGAGGGGCCAGAGGCACTCCCAGCCCACCCCTAGGCCACTTGGTCTGCCCCGGTGGCTGGGTGGGCTGGCCCTGTTCACTCTGCTCCGTTCCATTCTATTCCAGGGGTGGGGCTGGGCTGGGGCCAGCTGGTACTTGGTATGGCCTCCGGTACAGCCCTTTAGGGTCACGGCCCTCAAAGGCAGCACCAGAGCTACACCATGCATCAGCCGTCACTGGCCCTGCCCCTGGAACGGAGCAGAGCGAACAGGGCCAGCCCGCCCGCTCCTAGTGGTGGATCAGCTGGCCCACGGTCGAGGTGGGGCGGGAGCATGGCCTCTTCCCCCTCCCCTCAGTGCAGGCCCAGGCGGGGTGCGCCTTAGGCTGAGGGGGACAGGCTGGAGGGTCACCATGTCGGGGGGGGCCACAGTGGAGGAGGAGCCCAGGGCCCCAAGGCCCCTTAATCTAGGCCTGGTCTCTCACCCTTCTGAGGAGTGTATTTTCAGGCTGCACAGTCCCCTGGCTATATTGTGATATCACCAGCAAAAGATAGACTGTCTAAGTAGGCTTCTTTTCAGAGATGGTTAACAGTGTGATTACCTCATTTAATCTATCACACAGCACTTTTCTGAGCAAGCATATAAAAGCAATATAGATAAAACATATTAAAGCCAGTAAAAGAACATACTCATATGGTAATAAGCTTGCCAGAGGTCACGCCAACCCCAGTAAGGGAGCGTCCACACTTACAAGTTAGGTCGACTTAAGGAGGCTTAAGTCGACCTAAACAAAGCCATGTCCACACTGGGCTTTTCTTAAGACGACTTAATAACACCTCTTTTTAGGATGACTTAATGCTTACGTCGATCTTATTATGTCGACTTAAGCCAGTGTGGACGGGCATTTGTTAAGTCAACCTATCTTCAACCTTATTAAGTCGACTTAACAAAGTCAACTTAACTTTTCTAGTGTAGACATAGCCAAAGGGCTCTGGCAGATGGGCAGTCCTTCCATGCAGGGGTTTCCCTGTGGCTTCAAGTTCATAAATAATTCTTTCTCCAGAACTGGAATGGTCTTTTGTGAAGCTCTCATTTATCCAGTTTGGGCCTTCGAAGAGACTATGAATAGGTAATCAGCCAGACAATGGATTTCTACTCAAGGTGTAGCTTCAATAGGATGGACTCAGAGGTGGATCATTTGCATTGCCCTCACCCCAAGTATCTCCTGGGAAATCTACCTCATACATGTTGTCCAAAAAATCCTTTAACATTTCTAATACTTCGCAGAGATTGTTAGTCATGTCTCCTACAGAAGTTCTACACTGTTCCATAACAACACATAAACAATTTCATTTTTAATACAGTGGATCCCCCCTCAAGGTATTTCACTTAAGATCAGAAAGATTTATTTTATTTCCATAAGGTTTGTCCTGCAGTATATTTCAGGATAATGTCAGATCTGCCACAGATGGGACTTAAGCACAGTGGGGCCAAAATGCTTTCAGATGCATACAATTTATAAATGAGAGGTGGAATGTGGGCATGAGGGAGGAATTTAGATTCCCTTCATCTCTATTTTAATGATTTTGTGTGTTTCTCCAGTAGCGTTTTCAGACAAGTGTGATGTTTAAGTTGCTAATATTCTGTACTGCAGAGTCAGCATCAGATATGAGTTTAACA
>ML685807.1:23763-151739 GCA_007922175.1 Pelusios castaneus | reverse complement strand
AACTAATTTTAGCAAGTGTAGACATAGCCAGGGTGATTAATCACTAGACTGTATTGCCTAGGGAGGTTGTGGAATCTCCATTACTGGAAATTTTTAAGAGCAGGTTGGACAAACACCTGTCAGCGATGGTTTAAGATGGTACTTGGTTCTGCCATGAATGCAGGGGACTGGACTGGATGACCTCTCTTGATCCCTTCCAGTTCTATGATTCTGATTGCCTTCTCTATCTGCATCTATGCCATCCCTCCCCTTCTTCAAAGGGGCTGCAGACATAGTGCAGGTTAGACATGTTAACACCTGTGAGCATATTTTCCTTCATAACCTCTTGGTTCTGAAGCACTGGTTCTCAATGTGTTACATGAGCCAAAATCCAATATTACCTGTATAGCCATGAGGACATCACATGTTAATTAGGCCACAAGTGGCCAGTGGGCCGCAGGTTGAGAACCACTGAAGGGAAGCTTACACACATTCATTGTAGTTCATGACAAAACTCCTATTATTTTTAATGATACAGGATCAGGCTTTTTATGTTTGTAGATTACTTTTATTTTGTAAATCAGTACTGCCAGTCTTCAGATTTTAGCCAGCAACTGAAAATGATAAAATGAAATCCTTCTTAGAGGCTTCCTACAATGCAGTCTTTTGATCCCACTTGGTTGGATGAAAAAATCAGAGAAAAGGTTTTGCAGTTTAAATCCTTGTGATTTATTTCTCCTGATTTGACATTTGTTGCATATAAACAGGCAGAAAAATGGAAATATTAAGTTCCAACTCTCAGCTATTGGCTTCTGATTCTTCATCCATGGAACAAAGCACTGGTATGGCAAACATAAGATTCGGATTTTAAATTAAGAAATAATGAAAATGCTTTTTACTTTGTTGTCCCCCTTAATGTAGTTTCCATGGAAACAGGACTGGAAAGGCTGCTTGTAGCAGGGAAGGAAAAGTCTGCCTTGTCACTTTCAGCTCTGGGGTACCAGCTGAGCCAAGGACATTGCCATTTCCCTATTGTTTTTAGCTCTTTAAATGAGAACAATGATTTCTCATACTGCAATTCAGCTAACAATCGTAATTTGGCCAGTTATGTTGGTTACTTGTGCACTTGGTCTGTTTACATTCTTATAAATTTTTTTTACATTAGTTGGATAGTTTAAATAACATATATTAGAAATACTAAATCATGACACCAGATTATTGAAAATGTCATTTAAACTGAAGTAATTCATCCCATGTCATTCTAAATAGCAGCAGATGCAGTCTGAGCATATGGGTTAAGCTATTTAGATAAAACTCTGGCATTCCTTCACTGTCAACTTTGTCAAATCACTCTGGGACAAGCATTGAAGGATACTGAACGTTTCCTACCTCTTTGCACTCATCACTTCACAAGCTCAGTCCCTAAGTCTGTTAATTTCTCTGTGAACATCCTCACCACTGAGTTCAAGTAAGTGCACATACACAGACTTGCACCCAAAAAACTAAAATTGGGAATTACAAATAATTTAATTATTTTAAAGTTCCAGTTTCTGGGTGGACCAAGGCCTTCATTTCCCCTTCTGGCTTTTAGAGTTGTGACATCTGGGTTTCAAACACAGCAGTGGGTGATTCATTTTTTAAATACATTTGTTTCTCTCCTGGTTTTTTGGTGGAAATGTTGCCCAAGTGTGCTAGCAATGCCGGTTTAGATTTATCATCTGAATTTTGGGCCAAATCAGAGTTCACAGGAGCCCGAGTCCTTTCCTGGCCAGGCTCTGGGGCGATTCTGACTTTTTTAGTGATGATGTTAATCATTGGAGATGCAATGCAAACATTAAAAAACAACATGAGTCCTGTGGCACCTTATAGACTAACAGATTGTCTTCGGCATAAGCTTTCGCGGACTATAACCCACTTCATCAGATTTTATAGTCCACGAAAGCTTATGCCGAAGAAAATCTGTTAGACTATAAGATGCCACAGGACGCTCGTTGTTTTTTGCTGTACAACAGACTAACACGGCTACTCCTCTGGAAATGCAAACATTCATGCCATCCCTCATGCACTGTCAGAAGGCCTGCTGCAATCACCTTATAACCCATCTCTAGAGCCCTGCAAATCCGCCGATATCTGTATTATATCCTCAGATATCCACAGACAATTTCTTGCAGATGCAGGTCAGATACAGATCCACACATTTGATGCAGGGCTAGAGCCCTGCAAATCTGTGGCTATCCGCAGATCTCCACATCCATAGATACAAAGTGGATCTCCGCAGACCATTTCTTGCAGAGACAGATTGGATGCAGATCCTGATATTTGTATCCATGCAGGGCTCTACTACCCAGCTCTTTCATGGGCCTCTCGCTCCCTATGCCCCCGGCCACGCCAGTGGGCAGCTTTCCAGCTGGTCCCTCTGCTCTGATCAGCTTGGGGTGCCCTCTATTAGCACGCATCAAAACTGGGGCTCGCTGGAGTGCGCCAAGGCTTCCCCTATCTACGCCCCGGGTACCTGCCCGGCCACGCAGTAGGACCGAGAGGCATCAACCACTATCGCAGTCAGCGCTGCTCGCAGCCCTTCTTCAGAATCAGGTCGCGTTCGCCCCGCCCACGGCGCTGGCAGAGGAAGAGCGCGAGGTACCGGAACGTGCCACGCGCCGCGCTCTTTCCCCCCCGCGGCGCGTTCCCCGCGTTCCGCTTTGCTGAGGAAGTTTGGCAGCGTGGGGCCACCGTAGCCGGTGAAGCGCTCATTCGGGTCCGGGTGGCTGCGGTTGCTCTGGTGCGCGCGGCGCTGCCGAGTGTCCCCCTCGCCCCGTCTCCCCCGCTCGGGCCGCCATGAGCGAGAAGGGGGAGCTGGACCTGACCGGGGCCAAGCAGAACACGGGCATGTGGCTGGTGAAGGTGAGAGGCCGCGTCGGGCCCGGCGCCCGCAGCTCCTCCCCCGACCCGGCCTTGCCCCGCGTGGGAGCCTGAAGGGAGTCGGGGGAATCCCGGCCCGGCGGGGGGTGTCCGGGGCGGCGGCGACTCCCTGTTTCTGCTGCTCCGGGCCGGGCGCCGCCGCGCACTGAAGGCGCCAGCGCTGGGTTCTGGCCGCTGAGGCTGCGCCCCGCCGACTGGGGTTGGCCCTGAGCGACATGTGGCCGCAGCTTCGGCCCCGCGGAGCGGGCAGGACACTCCTCTCGGCCGCCCCCGCGGTCTCCCACTAGTGGGGTCTCTGTGGGGCAGATGAGGCTCTGGAAGCGGTTTCCCCGCCCCGCTCCCTGCTGAGGATCACGACCTATTTTAGCTTCCCTGGGCTTGTTTGTGCCTGAGGATTTCCCAAGAGATGCAGCATAAGCTAGCCACAGAGTTGTGGTTTTTATTTTTTAACTACAGTTGCTTCCGTCATTGGTGCATTAGTGCTAAAGCAGCAAACGAAATTTTCAGAAAATCCTCAGGTTGGGGTGGGCTTGTCACCAGGTCTTTGGTCTCCATCTTTTGTGTCACTTTCTGCCTGTAGGTTTGATGAAGCGCAGTTGAAAATGAGTTGGTTCTACCTATGTTAACCAAGGGCTTTTCAAATCTGTTTGGGGAAATGAGGATGTGAAGTTGATGCAGAGTTGATATCGGCTATCAGCAATGTAACTTTTCTAGGTGCACGCTCTGGAGTGGCTGGCCAAATTTATTGACTTGTGTGACTCCTCCTCCCCCCCCCTCGCTTGGCAGAATCCTCTAGCCCCATCACACTCTGGTTGGGCAGAAGCCCAGAGTTTCCACTCCAGTCTGGTAGGTGAAGAATGTCAGGAAGGGGGCATAGGAGGCCCTGTGAGCCACACTTTAGCTGTAAAAGAGCAGTGTGTGGCTCACAAGTCACAGTTGGGCCATCTGCCACACCTGCTCTGTATTGAGAGGAGAACTGGGATAGTAAGAACCCTTTTAAAACACGAATCTTCCTAGATTGCTGCTAATGTGACTTAGACATGATTTCCGTGGCTGGGGTTGAACAAGCCTATGGTCTTGTTAGCATTGTAATTCATTCCATATAGTGGAAACCCACAACTCTGTAGCATCATAGTGTGGTTCAAACATGTTTTGGTATTGCGGTGAAGAAGATAGTGAATGGAACTTGGTAGCTATGCCAACTGCACCTTTTTTAAGCCAACAAACTACAATAAGTTGGGTATGTTTACCTCTATGCTATCACAGGCTGGATGATACTGTGGTAAAAACATAACTATCCTGCCCATCTTATATTTTCTACCATTGCTGCACCGCTTGCAAATTACAGCTATAGCGTTTGCTAGTATAGATGGGTGGTGCATGATTTTATCCAGTCTCCGCTTCAGAACTGCATTGGATTTTAAATCAGGAGGGCAGGGGAAGGCTTTTGTAATTAGGTCCCCATGACACATCAAGAATCACAACATATATGGGCCTTCATACAGTTGTAGCAAAACTGTTTATCTTTGGTGATTTAATTTTAAGAAAGAATTTTCTTTCAAGAATAGAATGCTTCGTGTAGTGCTGCTTCACTACAACGGTTCGCAACATGATTTCTCTGGCTAATGAAGACCACGTAGAACAATGTGGAAATTGTTAGTTTCTGGGGAAAAGACTTATTGGAAAAACAGTTCTGGCTAATCAGGTTTCACTTTTTAGTGTGTGGAGCCAATATAAAAAGTATCACAGAAAGACACCACTTAATAACTGATAAAAGCCCATATACTATAGTGCTTTGGGAATATATGCAATAACAGTAAGTACTACGAAGGATGTGGGGTTTTAGAGTGGAAAAAATAGATTGAGTAACATTTATCTCATAGTTCCAAAGGAATAGCCGTGTTATTTTAGTTCAGCAAAACAAACAAGGAGTCCTGTGGCACTTTTAAAGACTAACAAATTTATTTATCGCATGAGCTTTCGTGGGAGAAAATCCCACTTCGTCAGTTGCTCTGAAGATAATGTAGGAAAGGGGAATTGTAAACATATTGGTTTGTACACTGTAGCTCATTTAGGAGTATTTTGCCAGACATGAGTTGTCGATTGCCCATTTCCACATGGCTCCTTTGGTTTAATCCACTGCATTGATCTGTATTTAGAAAGGATTATAGGTCTCTCTAATTTTCTCAGAATACTTTTAAAGGTGTAGAACCAAAGATCAGATATCTATACTTGCTGGTGCCTACCCTGAATACAAGTCATTACAAGCAGATTGAGCTATTTTAAAAAAAATTGGGTTTAAACATTTACTTAGAATGGTTAGCAAGACCATGAATTTAGAGAGAAAGGCAGGGACCATCTTTTTCTTCTTTGTCTGTACAGCACCTAGCACAGTGTGCTCCTGGTCCATAAGTAGGACTCCTTGGTGCTACAGTAATACAAATCTTAATTAAGATAAAAGAAGAATAACAGTGGGCTTGAGTTGTGTTAATTAGAAAGTATTTTATTTTTAAATATTGCTTTACGCCAGCTCTTTTCTCACGTGATATTGTTACAGATTGATAAGAAGAGTGTTATTCTTATTCACATAGCCAAGAATAAAGACCATGTCTCTAGAATCTTAAGTATTTTGTATATATATGTGTTGTTCAGGCATTACACATGGCCACATGTCGGACTTTAACTGTGGGGAAGGGGAGGTGCTTTTTTCCAAAATCTGAGTTAAAATTATTTGAATACTGTTTTTGTTTATAGAAACAGATTCCAGTGTTTCCTTGCACTGTATTCAGGATTCTTAAAATATTTTCAAAACTGATCCTCTTATGTGCTTCCTTATTGTTCTTCTAAAATTAAAAGAAATCACCATAGTGGGTGTTCTGTTGTGTAAAACATTTCCTGTTTTCTCAGATTGCATAATTCCATCCAAGATACAGTTACAGGTTTGTTTCAGTGAATTCAGGCTCTACACTTACTGGCATTTTTGTTGTTATGTGTATAGTTTGATAACTTCTGAATATATCAGATCAAGTTCCAAAATATATGGAAATGTTCTAGACAACAACAGGCAGAACCCTTTTGAGGCTAGTGAAAATGTAACTCTGGAGAAGCCTGATTTCTACCCATAGAAGTGAAAGAAAATCAGCTCCACTGAATTCTCGTTTGGTGCTGCCGGCAGAGAACTTTTTCTGGCACCCCCTGATATTGCCTGTACATCACAGGTTGTGGCTTAATTTTGACTTTTTAATATTTGTATTATCATAGCACCTCAGAGCCCTAGTCATGGATCTGGACTCCATTATGTTGGGTGGTTCTCTCTCATTGAGTGTGCAGCTGTGCCTACATAAGCAACAAAGCATGCAACCCTCTACAGTAGATAGATGCAAATGAGGAATGACTACTGCCCTAGTAAAATCCTAGAAAGATATTGCTACAAAGCTAAGTGGATTTGGTGGAGCTTCTGATGCACTGTCAGCATGAAAAGAGGAGCATAAAAAGAAATTGTACATAAATGTTTTTTTTAGTTCATGGCCTTAGGGATAGTAAAATATGACTTCCTTTTCTGTTCCACAACTCAGTCAGATGTCTTGTTAGTGTTAAGATTGCAAAATGTAACTCCCTCTTTGTCTCATTTAAGCCATACATCTGCAGCTATGCTTGCTAGGCTTTGAAAGGTTTAAATATGATTAGGTTTTGGTACTGAGCTTTGCCTTTTCTAGCAAAGAAATATAGTCTCCAAAATATTTTGATTGTTTAAAGAAAGCAATACAAAAAGATAATAGCAATGTCTGTTGCACAGTTGCTTTATATATATTGGGGTTTTTTTAGGTCCCCAAGTACTTGTCACAACAATGGACTAAAGCTTCAGGAAGAGGTGAAGTAGGAAAGCTGAGGATTGCCAAGTAAGTAGTTCACTGTACCTTTGGTAGGAATTCTTAGAATTCTTACATAAATAAAAAAGTTATTTTTTGCTAGACAGTGCTGTATTATAGTGCAGCATTACTTATATTGCATAATATTTACTGCAGGTACAAATTGTTTATTTCTATAAAGCTTGAAATATGGCTGCCTATTGATTATCAGTGAATATTATAAACAGTGTAAATATCAAAAATTATTCTGGAGTGTGTTTATATTCTGAAACACCATTTCTGATGTCATCGATGTCGGAAATAGCATAATTTAAATAGAAAAATATTTCTATTAATAATTCTATTTAATTTCTAAATAGAAAATCTCCATCAACACATTTTTATGCTATTGTGTTGCTTCTGTTTGCTCCTGCTGATTTTTCCCATTTGTCCTTGGGAAGCTCAGGAGTGAACAAAGGAACAAGAATATGAGTAACAAAGCTAGAATTTGACGTTGCTGCTGTTATCAGAGGAGCTAGATCTGTGAAATTAGATTATGGAAACTAAAACATGAAATATTTTCTTTTACAGAAATCAAGGAAGAACAGAAGTAAGTAATTACCAAATCCAAAGGCTTAAAAATGTTATATTTTGAACTTCAGTGTTGCTTAAAGTATATTGCTTTGTAGTGTAAACTTTCTGTTCTAGTACTTTTAATAGAGCATTGGCCTGGGAGTTGGGAGATTTGGGTTCTATTCCAGGCTCTCCCACTGGCCTGCTGGGTGACTTTGGTCATTTGTTGCTTTGTTCCTCAGTTTCCCCATCTGTAAAATGGAGGTAATGTTTAACATCTTTTGTAAAGCACTTTGAGATCTACTGATGAAAAGTGCTATATACGAGCTAGATTTTGTTATTAAAAAGTTGGAAACAAGTAAGAGTTTAGAAATCTCCTTAATTAATTAATTGGATTTATTTAAACTCTAATGTATTAGGGAATTTGAAGGTCATCTCATCTACAAAGGCGGTTGATTTCTTTTATTACCAGTTGATTGAAGAATAGCTTTACCAAATAATTTACCTTTCATGTTACATGGGAAGGTAGCAGCATTATTTGGTACATCCCCTATCCAGTCAGCACATTGAACTGAAAGAGACTGAGCAGAAATTCAGGAGTTGGGAAAAGCAGCATTTATCACTGATCGAAGTTTCATTGGAATAAGTGGAGAGAGACCAGTTGTCTTTGGGGTTTGATCAGGCTCTTAGTGCCAACAGCATTATTTACAGCCATCTTTCTCAAAGGGGAAATTAGCTGTATGAAAAATTTAAAATATCTACATTGAAAGATGTGATTATCTAAGGTTCTCAAACATTTTTTAAAATGATATACAATTAATTGTACTCTGACATCAAGAGGAGATGATAAAAATCTGATGAGTAAATTGTAAAAATAATCCATGTGGAAATGTCCAGTAAAGTATTTCAGAAGGAGATTAGTGTATTAAAAAATAGATCCCAGATGTAAATCTGAAGAATAAAGTATTGTACTATTTCATTTTTCTTCCTGTTTTTTAATCTGTTAGATCTTTTCACTACACAGCTTTTATGTAGTAATACTATGTTAATTGTGGCTGTTAGGTATCATTTACTTTGAATGAAGATCTCGCAAGCATCAATGATATTGGAGGAAAACCTGCTTCAGTCAGTGCACCCAGAGAACATCCATTTCTTTTGCAAAGTGTGGGAGGACAGACGTTAACGGTGTTTACAGAAAGCTCAATAGGTAAGTTGGAATGATTTTTTTTATTAATATGATTCTTGTAATGCATGTTTACATGCATTCATAATCTCAGCATGATTGTTGGTTCAAAGGACACCATCAAGGCTGATATAAAATAAAACCTTTCAGCTTTGTTTTATGATCCCATGAATGCATATAACACTTCATTCTAGTTCACTGTTTTCTTCTTTTAATTAGATAAGGGCCTGGAATGCCTCCAGGAAGGATTGTGTTGTACATTTCAATATCAGTTTGTGAACAGATAGATCAGAGAGGAAGAATGGAGTACAGTACAACATTCATTACCTTTTGGGTTTCTTCACAACTAGTAAAAACAATGAGGGTTCTATGGCATCTTAAAGACTAACAAATTTCTTTAGGCATAAGCTTTCATGGGCGCCAACTCACTTCGTCAGAGGCATCTGACAAAGTGGGTTGGAGCTCATGAAATCTTATGCCCGGAGAAATTTGTTAGTCTGTAAGCTACCACAGGGCTCTCATTGTTTCTGGTTTACACAGACGAATACAGCTACCCCGCTGGAAATTCACAACTAATGTTTCTGGTAGAGTCCTCCAGAAGAAAACTGCTGCTATGTTTCAACACTTCTTTTGGCGGAAAGGATAGATTTGTCAGGAATCTGGCTACGGCTCAGAAATAATTTTACTATCAGTCTTGCTAGTGTCTTGCTGTCAAGTGAATATTAACTGTCATTCATCTAATTTTCCAGTTGTTCACTTTGTCAGAAATTGTAATAGCAGTATGGTGTTTGTAGAGTATGAAGGGGAACCGTATTGGGTTCTAAGTCCTTGACCTACATTAAGTGTAGATCACTGATACAGTAGCAATACACAATATCGTCTTCTGTGAGCATGTTAGACATAAATTACATGACAGAAACATTAGGATAGTGCCCTCCCTTTCACTGCTCTCCTTCCGCCTGTGCAATAGCTAGTACATTTCCCCTTAAGTGCCTGGCTGTTCTGATATTAAGTTAATTTTTTTGTAGTCCCCAAACTGTGTGTGTAGATTTTTTATATTGTATAATGTATGGCAGCATCACAGAAATTATAGTGTGGAAACAGGGAGACTGGGTGCTTTCAGGTACCTCAGAAAGTTTTGGAGTTCCCAAGAGGCAAATAAAGCTTATGATGCTTTCTCTCCCCTTTTTGGGCAGGGTCAGAGACAATTATGCATTTAGATTGATTGTACTGTTTGAATTCTTCATTTTCTACTCCAGCAAATCTAGCTAGGAGCAAACTGCCCTTGTTGCGTCTTGCTCCAGTATCAGTCACTATATCTTAAAACAGATAAACACATTCCCTGAATGTGAATGTTCAACAATGAAATAGTTAATAGTAACATGTAAAGTGTAATAATTAGGCTTCAGACTTGACAACATATTAATATGCGTGGTCATTCACAAGTCTCTAAGATACTGTTTTGGTTTGTTTTGTTTTTTATTTTAAAAAGGGTAAAGGACAGATCTGCTTATTGCAATGGACTGCTGGGTGGTACAACATACTCCTGTATGACACACAGTTTTATTACTGTCTATTGTATTTCAATGAAATGGAAAATTTAAATTTCCGCATTGAGTGGGTAATTGTGTGAGCATGATTTTTATTACATTTTCCATCTGGTATCTGGCTAGGTGTATCTTAGGTAACTTCAAATAGATTAGACAATAAGGGAGGTAAGAAAAAATACACGGGGAAAATATTTTCTCACTTTTAGTGGAGAAAGAATGTATAGAAAGGCTTTTTGAGTCACTTTTCCTCTTGATTTATGTCTTGCACAATCTTTGGAGCATAAACCAGATTAGAACTTGGCATTAATGTTTTAGCTAACTCTGAGGAGGCTTTCAAAATAAAATAAATTATCATCAACTTAACTTCTTATGAAGCACTGTTTCACTTAAATAAATTATTCTGATTATCAAAATGGGTTATACCTGTTAAAAGAGAATGGAAATCTGCTGAATTGCTAAATATTGTAAGGTTCACAGTCTAAATTAGTTTCAAGGGCACAGTTAGCAGCAGATGGGTAGGTTCCTTTAATATACATTCAGTCATTAGTATGCAAAGTCATAATGAGTAATGTAATTAGATGAATTGTGCTTCTGTTAGAAAGACAGCATGGCATACAGAAAACTGATGTGAATTGTATACAGAAAGGTTGGTAGAGTGGTTTTATTTTCCAAATTAATATATTCAGTAGGTAAAATAGTAAACATTTCTGTTTTGTTCATTTGTCAACACTGATCTGATGTGATCTCCCCTAAGTACTTTAAAGTTACATCATAAACTAAGATTGAGATTTTGTTGTAGTTATTTTCAGTAAAAGTCAGAGATAGGATGCGAGCAATAAACAAAAATTCACAAAGCCTGTGACCTGTCTCTGAGTTTTACTAAAAATACCCTGGATGAGCTGCTCCAGCCCATTGCTTCAGTGGACTAATTACCCACCAGGTCTTGCATAGGGGGTCTGACTTGCCAGCTCGGTCTGCTGTTTGACAGACGGCCCTATCAGCTCTTTGGCAGATGGCCCCAGAAGTCCCAGAAAATCATGGAACCCATGACCAACTCATAGCTTCAGTCATAATTGCTCTACCATGCATTGATGAAAAAGTTGTTCCATTTAATACTTGTTCTTTAAGGGGAAAAAAGCTCTTCAGACAAGGGAAAGAATCTATATTCCCTATGTCTTTCTATTTAGGGGCAGTGAGATGTCCTCAATTTCCATTTTAAGAGTGAAGTTAGCTATAACAATATGATTAATAAGCTGAGAGCAGCAGCAGCCACTACTGGTAAAATTATGAAATGGTTAAAGGTCTGACCTCTTGATTTTCAGTCTCTTACAACTTGCTGTAAATTTTCAAGCTTGGTCTGTGCTTGAAGATTAAAATTGTTCAAATCTCACAAAATATGATTAAACTATTTTTGCTTATTAATGTGTGGGAGGAGAATCCTTGTTAGTAGAGAAGTAAGAGAATCATTGCAACTCTTTCCTGTACGATTGTAGTATCAAAATGGCATAGGCTATTGGATTGAAATTTAGCATGGAAATACTACACCGAGACTGCACCTTTAAGAGTCTACCGGGAAAGTTAATTTTGATTTAACCAAATGATGGTCCGTGAAAATCAACTTTGTGTATGATGCAAAGAATACCTTGTGACTTTTTAAAAAACATGTTTTAGCAGTGTTCTGAATAAAGCTGGCTGCATAGTGTATTCATGTATGGCTAACTTAGAAATACCTATAACCCTAGGTAGTATCTTTTAGTTATGTATTCATATGTGTATGCCAGATGAAACGAATCGAGGCAAATCATTTACGTGAAATCTAGTTGCATCCTGATTCTGTAAAGACTTACCATGTGTAACTCTGCTCACATGAATACTCCATTCATTGAAAGAAGCAATGTGACACATCACTGCACTTCAATCTATACATAACACCACCGCTATCATCGCTGATGTGATCAGAATATGTGACTCCCCTGTCTTCTATACCACATCAAACTTGAGTTTCTTGCGATAGTCTTCAAAGCCTAGCCTTGACCCATCTCTTATGACATGATCCCTCTCCCCAGTTCTGCCAATAATATCTGCCTTGACACACAATTTGTCCACTTCCCCCCTCAACAATCTGGACTTTTTTCCATGCCATTCTTCATGTAGTGCAGTTTTTTGAGTTGGTTTGAAAAGCGGTAACATCTCATTTAAATCCTTCCTGTAGATGTACTTTTTCTAAAATGCCTGTTTTGTTATTTATCTCGTGTATGAACAGTTAATTTATTGGAACAGTGGTGTAAAGACTCCGGAGTTGAATCTGGAGATTACTACGACAAAAAAGGTGGATTGAATTGTGGAGGGAGGAAAAGAACGCAAGGAATAGAGAGATTTTACTTGGTTTAATGTGTTTAAGATGAAAACAAATATAAGTAGCAAGATATGTACCTATCAGCCAGATTAATTTGCTCCGGTATTGTTTTAAAGCAGGAGACTCTTTCCTCAGTTTGGAAAGTAGCAAGTGCATGTCATAGAATCATAGGAATGTAGGGCTGAAAGGGATGCCAGGAAGTCATCCAGTCTAGTCCCTGTGCTGAGGCAGAACCAAGTAAATTTACACCACCACTGGCAGGTGTTTGTCCAACCTGTTCTTTAAAATTCTATTAATGGAGATTTCACAACCTGCCAGAGCAGTCTAGTCCAGTGGTTAACTACCTTTATAGTTAGAAAGCTTTTCCTAATATCTAACCTAAATCTCCTTTGCTGTAGATTAAACCTATTAGTTGTCCTGCCTTCAGTGACCAACTTGGTCACGCATTATTAGCAATGACCCTCTAAAAGTTTACTTTTTTATACCCTTTAGCAAGCGATGTCATTGCCAATTATTGGACCTTAGCTAAGGCCAGATGAAGGAGTTTCTTATACAGCCAATTGTTTACTGGTACCCAGTGAACCATACTTATTGCTGTTACTTCAGCTATTTTGAAGGGTCACTACAGGTTTAACACAACTCCTCTTCTTTCTCATGACCTTTTTGGTTACATACCTTGAGTCTGTTACTCATATTAATATCTCAATTCAGTTTAAAACTAAGGTTCACCCAGATCTAATGTGGGCCTATATTCCTACTATACTTTTTTTGTTATACTTTAATTGTATTTTTATTAAGTTTAAAAATCAAGTAATTTTGGGCAAATATGATGCTTATGAAAATGGGAGTGATAGCACTAGTTAATGCCAGGTATATAAACTACACATTAGTGTTAGGCTAGCTTCCACAAACAGTTGTGTTAGGTTTCCACAACCTAAGTTTGCAGCAGCCCTTCCATGGTACTCCTGTGCTGTGTCTCTTTTGACAAGAGACTGTCAGTTCTGTTCCATTTAGTAATGGAGATCCTCTGGCATCTTCAGTTAATGCTCACTACTTTTCATTTGTAACTTGCACCAGCTGTGAACCCACTTAATCAAAAGAGCCCTGTTTTTGTTTAACGGAAAATAGTACATTGATCCTCTATAACCATTTCTTCCATTGGGGAAGAAATTAATTGCTTTAGATTTGTTCTCTTGATTTGTTTAATCTTCAGAAATGCATGCTAGAGATCATAGACATTGATAAGGTCATCTTTTGTTTTTATACCGATAAATCTATGCTAATCTATTCATGTCAAGTAGTTGAGTAAAGAAATGTCAAAGCTGGCTGAACAGAGTTGGAGTATTCAGACCTTAAATATTAAGTGTTCTGAATTAACATTTAAGTATGACTTTACCACTTCTGTTTTGTTCATTAATGTGAGATTGTAAAATGTAGCCAGCTTGGCTATATACTGATGTTTAGAAAGACTATTTCTTAGTTCTTATAATTAACTAGAATTCAAGCTTTCCCTCAAAAACTAGTTAATGTGTCTCAGCATAAAATATATTTATTTTCACATTGCTTCTAGGCTGCTTTGCCAAAATTTCCTTTGCTTCTGCACTTGGTCCCAATATAAAATGTTGCTCTTTGGCTTTCCTACAGATCTAAAAGTACGCAGTGAACAAATGGCACTAATGGCTCAGACTTAGGGATATCAAGTATATCTAGATAATTAACTGATTTTGACTTGTACTCATAAAGCATTAGGGAAATCCCAAGAAAGAATATGCAGTTTGCTTCAGGGCTGGTGGTCTATGTTATAAAGTTAGGTTGACTTAACTACATAGTTCAGGACTGTGAAAAATTTCATGCACTATGTGATATAATTAAACCAATTTAAGCTCCAGTGTAGACATTGCTAGAGTGACAGAAAAATTCTACCATCAACCTAGTTCCCACTTCTGAGGGAGGTGAATTTACTACAGTGGTGGAAGACCACCTTCCGTGCCTGTAATATTTATAGGTGTTGGAACTAGGGATGCGGCGATCGCTGCTGCACCCCTTTGCTTGAAGTGGTTTCCATTATATGCAGGGATTATACTTTGGTTCAATGGCTCTCAGCACTTCCACTATAAAAATTATTCCAACACCCCAGCGGTACATATCCACACTACTGTGCTGCCAGCTGCATTGCAGTAGCATTTCTAGTGTATACATACACTTAGTCCCTGGGCTTTACTTTTTTTATGTGGATAGGACTATAGTATTTATTAAATTGCATATAATTTTGTTAGCCTATAGAAATCTGTACAGAGAAGATGCTGGTTCCACTCTGTACCTGTTTGGTGGATTATATTATGCATTGTTAAATCTCAGCAGGGCTATCTGAGGACATTGGGGTTCTGCAGTAGGGCTAAAACGGCATCAGTAGTCTGTCTCTCTAATTTTTCCATCATGGAAAAGTGGAGGATGCTCCCTGGAGTTGTTTTCACACTTTTACACAGTACTATTCTCTCAACTTGGTGACTTTTAATAACTACATAATGTTTGTTCAAGGCATATGGCGCTACTGCGTAGAATTTACAGTGTTTATCAGGAACAAACAGCCTAGTGGAACAAGTGTTCAGCGTGATGAATAGCACTTGGAGTGAAGAAGAATTAAGTCTTTTAATAACTTTTGCTTCCAGTCTCACTGCTTGGGAAAAAAAATGGCACAAGCATGTGGCTTTATGAGCAACCCTGAGACGTTGTAAACTTGTATCAACGTTGGCCTGTTAGGATATTGCTTTTACTTGCAGCTTTGGTCACAGGCTTACAGCAGTGTTGCAAAATATATAGTTTTGGCTTGCTAAATGAGACTTTTATTAGACAGAAGGAAAAATGAGAAGGATAAGAAAGAGATGAAAAAAGGTGAGGAAAAGGACATGCAGTGAGATTAGAAGACACACACAGTTTTGCATTTCAGATAGTGGTTGAGATACAGCTGGAGCCAGTGGGAAGTGCCAAAAGTCATCTGGGTATCTGTCTGTTGGCCTGGTTTGGGTCAGGACATCTTTCAGGATTTGGATGATAAAGGTCCAGTAATGTCATGATGGATCATGATAATTTTGGTCTGTTAATTTCTGGTCCCACACTTCACCTGTTTGCCAGACATGATCTTAACACACTCCTTAATTTATCTCAGTCGGTCTTTTTGTTTGCTCTAGTTCAAGCTTTTCTCTCTTTTGTACCTTTTCCCATCAGCATTCCTTGTTAGATTTTTTTCACAGTGTATAAACTTTATTCACTTTTACCATGGTTAGGTGCATAAGTGAGATAGTCTTACCTTGCCCCAATTATCATTACATCACCTTACCTCCATGGAATGTATTGGTGAGTTCAGTCCTGTTTCTGTTTTTAAAATGTCTGTCACAAACTGCTGTGCAGTTAACAAGAATGCTGGTTAATCTGAGAGGGGATCCAAAAGTCAGAATGGGCATGGAGATTATCCTTGTACTTTAAATACTCCTTCTGAGTTTGGGTTAAGACATTAGTAAAACAATATAGGTGAAATGCATTTGTTCAATGGATAAATGGAGTACTTCATTTTCCAGTACATTCAATTCAACACTTGTCCTAAGTGCCGTATTTGTTTTAAAACAAAATGAAACAATAAACTTCAGTAAAAAATATGGTTTAATCTACTTCCCCTCTTTTGAAGCATGTTGAGAACCCAAAGATATTTCCTTATTTCCCCCTCCCCTTCTTCTGAACTATGCTCTGCAGGGACCATCCTTCTGATTGAGTAGGTAGGGATGGAAATCGCTCTGAAGTCTGCTTTTCCTTCTCTTACAATAGCCAGAGAGATTGCTGCACAGTTTTAAGGTGCTACAGCCACTATTTCACTTTGTTCAGCCTGTGTGGGCCACCTTGGACAGGGATAAGAGCAAGTTTGAGGAGTAATTGATGATCTTCTAGATAGTGTCATGTTGCGTAACTCCTAGACCACTGAAAAAGCCTCCAGGTTTTGTTCTTGTCATGATAAATCTTTGTTAAATTTGGACAGTGGGGGAAAAAAAGAACCTACTTTGGTTCTTGATTCAGACAGTTTGCCCATACACAAGTCTGCTTACTGATAATATATGTGTCTACATATAGATTGTATGCAGTGGGAGTTAAGTGCTTAAATCCTTGTGTAAATCCCACTAAGTTCCTGTCTGCATCTTGAGGCACTGAAATACTGTTAAAAATCTGGCTCATCCTACTTGTATACTTTCTAAAAGCATAGAAGCTTTGTGTATTGATTCATTTCTGAAAACTTCCCTATCCCCATCAATTTAGTTTTGCGCACATATATTATAAAAATAGTTCTTGGAACAATATGAAGCATTGTAATGCATTCCAAAACACCATATACAAAATATCATCCTAATTTGCTGTATTGTCCAACTACAAAATAACAACTGAAATATCTATTTAGTGCAGGTTGATAGCTGATACCGCTTCTCAGAAAGATTTCTAGGCTGCTTTGGCTTATGCAGCTTTCTTGGTAAGGATCCTAGTATATGTTATCCGCAGCGTGTCTTTATCCTATTGCTGGGTAAAACACTAATGCCTGGGTATGCTGTTCCTGAAGATCAGTTTACGAAAGCTGTGTAATTGGAAGGTGTGGTCTCTGGTTGTTGCACAGGGAACTTGGAACACAGTTGTCTCTTTTACTGTCTAGTCTGGTTTTTGGTCTTACTTTTGCATTAAATATGAACTACATCCTGTTCCATAAACATCACCATATGTACATAACCAGTTGCTATGCAACAATGCTATTTGTGCTTCCAGTAATTTTGTCTTATCTTTGTCATCAGCTATCACAGTTGTAAAATTTTTTTTGGGGGGAGAGGATGATTTTGGAGTTTTTTTGCATATATTCTAATATGCTACTCTGAGCAAAATGAAGTGGTTTGGGGTTTTTTTTTTTTTTTTTTTTTTAAATATATGGGTAAGGCTTACCTTTTAGACTGGACATGTTTGATTAAAATGATTGTTTCTGAGCTTTCTACTGGCAACATCTCTGGGGACAGAAAGTAGCTTAATTTAACTGTTTCAGTCCTAGATCAAAAATTGGAAGGAGATTGGGTTAAATATTTAATAGTACACTTTCTTTTCTGAATCATAGAAATTGGAAGGCACCATGAGAAGTCATCCAGTCCAGTTCCCTGCACTCATGACAGGACCAAGTACCATCTTAACCATCCCTGACAGGTGTTTGTCTAGCCTGCTCTTAAAAATTTCTAATGATGGAGATTCCACATCCTCCCTAGACAATTTATTCCCTTGGTTAATCACTCTGACAGTTAGGAATTTTTTCCTAATCTCCAGACTAAACCTTCCTTGTGGTAATTTAAGCCAATTGCTTCTTGTCCTATCATTGGCAGTTAAGGAGAATACTTTTTCTCCCTCCTCCTCCTAACAGCCTTTTAGGTACTTGAAAACTGAATATGACTATAAATCAGTTTTCATTCTATTTTAGTAGTCCCTTACATCATATTGTGCCAGCAGGTAACTCAGAAATGCTGACTCTAAATTTTAAGATAACTTTCAAATATTTGAGTTATGGATTATAAAAAATGCTTCTTACTATGTTAGATCTTGGGAAAATGCCACTTGTATGATTAAGAACATCAGGATCAGGCCTTATGTATGGAATACATGTAGATTTTATAGTATGGGCCAGTTCAAACCTAGTAAAGGTGAATGATTCCATTAAATTGCTTGGAGTTGGTCCACTTACATGGAATTTTAAGTTTGGCTCCATAGGTTCTAGACTTTCTCTCCTTCCAATAACTTGTTCCTAGACTCAAGTTAAATGCTGCAATTTTTCTTTAAACTTACTGTGTGTCTGAAATATTCATAGATCAAGCTGCCACGTATGAAACTAGCTTGAGTTATAAAATGTAGTATTAATGTTTCTTTTTAAAAGAGTGTGTGTCGGGGAGAGGAGGGTGGACATCTAGGAAGTAAAGAACCAAATTCTCAAGACTAAAGGTCTCTTGATTTTCATACAGCTCTCATCATTGTGGTTTCTGAGCATCAACTAAGAGTAACGTCTACCTTCTAGTCTTGTTAGAAATTCTGTTTCTGTTGAACAGTCATAGTATAAAGAATTCCAACAATAAGTAACACTATAATATAATTATAATTAATAATCTGTCTCTCTCCAAGAGACATTCAATGATCAATGGACTGATTATATGTACTGTCATGACCTCCAGTTCTTAACAAAAATGCAGCTCCTTATGTCTTCCATGCCAGTTGTTTCTAATACTCCTTTCTCCTAGACTTTCTAGTGCATCAAATTTACACTTTTAACGATCAGATTCAAGATTCCAGTTAATTCTGCCCTTCCCTCTTCATCTGCCCTTGTCTTCTCTGCTCCTTCTCCCCACTCTCACAACAACTTAATTCTTTTTCCACAGTTGTCTTTGCCTCTTTTTTCCATGCTAATCTCCATCAGGAAAGGCTTTTCTAGCTGGCGTGGAAAGCTGCTACTTCAGGATTAAAGTCTTGACATGATTGTGTACCAACCAAAATTCATATTCACAGTGTGTATTTTGTTTGTTGTTACCAGTTGATGTCTTTGAAACCTCAAACATACCAGCCATTTTAAGGATTTTGGAGAAGAGATTTTACTTATACAGTCCTGTGATTGCAGTCCTAGAAAAATGTTTCACTCCCTTTCATTAAAGCAATGCTGCTAACGTTGCTATGCTTTTTATTTGTTTGTTTTCTGTAAAATCCTCCGTTTTCAAGATTTTTAGCATCTTGTGTTGTTATTTTAAAGTTTTTAGCTCAACTGTTGCTGAGTAAAATAACTTCTGCTACATTAATGAAAGCTGCTGTTTTTCTTGATACCTGTCCAACCCCGTTCCAGGGAAGGATCCCCTTAAGGTCTTCATCCCAGGATAAAATGAAATATGAAATTTCTGGAAAAAAATGAAAAATTATTTTTAAGAGAAAAAGAGAGGTGGAGCCCCAGGAAATTCTGTTTTCTCTTCTTCTGCCGTCCTTTGCAGTTGTCTGTACCCTTGTGATTCTAGCGCTTGGCCACACATTCTGTTGTCTGACAGGCCTCTGAGGTATCATTTAATGCCTCTTTGTTACTTAATGTACTTGAATCTTTTGTGGACTGACCGTGGAGCTGCAACAGCAGGAGGAGGGAAACCATTGACAGCCATATGATCAAAAGAAGTAGAAGTAACAGTAGCCTTTTAGATCTATCTCGTCCCTTTCACCCTTGTTACTGTAACTAGAATGTCTTGAGCTTTGGATAGGCAACCTTTTTAATTCTTGTATAAATCCAAATAAGAAATTTTGAGGATATAAAGCACAAAATAAATCTTGTTTTGAGGGGCCGGGTACTGGCAACGTGTCTATTGTAGTAACTTTAAAGATTATATAGCCAGCTTGATGTATGAGAAGCTCCCAGAATATTGGGCAATAAAATTTGACATTTTTTACTCATACATCAATGAAACTGAGCAAAAATGAAGATGTGTAATCTGAAGTGACAAAATATACTTAGTAACTAGGGAGAAGTACTACTTCCTTCCATGTCTGTTCGAAGTTAGTACTGAAAAAGGGGGAACCCCCAAAATGTGTGTGAAAACACGTGGCCTAAATATAATCAACAAATTGCCTAATTATGAGGAAGGGAGCTGAACATTTTTCTAAGACCTGAATTCTGGTTTTCTTTGCTTTTGAAGGCATATTCTGTAGCTAACTAAAAGCAAAACCTATCTAAGCAGACTCAGTAAATAAAACCAAACCCACTCATCCCATTTGTACAACTGGTAGGTAGCCTTATGTAGAATCTAAACCCTCTCTCGAAAGATTTTGGTTGTCTAAACATATTGCTTTTTTATGCAGCATACTTAGCGGAATAACAAACCCTACAGTGCTGAAATACTGAGAAATGACCTTTGATAGAGCTTCCTTGAAAACTCCAGGAGTATAAAGACTCTGGAATTATGAAATTGATTTATGTAATGATTAAGGCTTTAAGAAAATTGCAGGCCTACATTTTGTTATACGTCCCTGAAGAAACTGCAACTTTTTATAGTTCTTGCAAATTTGCCTGGCATTGTGACATGCTCTCAAATTTGTCCTGGTTGCCCCTTTTTATGTTTGCCTTCCAAAGCCAACTGGGGCCATAGTGGTGTGTTCTGCTGCAGTGTTTTGGAAGGAAGGCTACAAGCTTTGGAGGAAGGTGCTAGAGAGCTTGTGTGCGGATGTGCACCAGAGCTGGTGCTCCTTCCAGGGCTCCCTGGCAGAGAGAGTCTCCATTCCTCCTCAACTAACAGTTTGAGGAAGAGACTAAAGCCCCAGGGAGGTTGAGTGTCCCCAACTTAAACCCTGTCTGCAACTTTTGAATAAAAAAATCATGACTTTTACAGCCTTAATAATGGCTTTCCCCATGTTTTGCAATCTAGTTAGGGATGGATTATTTTTTAGTTTGCCTGTTAGAGTAAGGCTAATACATTTTTGTGCTTACAGTACTTTTGTGAAAATAAATTGCAATGGGGATACTGTCTGTTAATTTTTGAGTACTACCATATAATGTACATATGACGAGTATAAATATGCTAAAAGTAACATGTGAACAGGAAAAGATGTTATTTCTACAGGAATAAAACCTCGGTGTATTTGAATGTTACCAAGAATCTGCACTAATTTTGGGGATGCAGGAGGGCTATAATACCTGCTCCATGTACATAGATGTGGTTCTTGACTGTGTTCTCTCATTTTTCATGAGCCCTTGTCAGAGGCAGTGTCCAAGAAGGAGATTTTGTGAAAGACTTCATTTTTTCTAATGCATTTAGTTCCCCAGCCTGTCATTCCTCACAGGCACAAAATGAGAAAATAAACTGAACTAAAAAAAAAAAAGTAGAAATAAAATTACTCACTGAACTACAATAATAACCCACCTTAGGCTGTAGGTACATAATCTGTATTGGTAGCTGTGGCATTTCTGTTGAATTGATAGACAAGAACAAATATATCTTATTGATGAGACATGACACTGTATTAAACGGAAGAATTACTTTTTTATTCCTAATCCTGGAGGATATTTGGAAGAGGTAGAGGCAAGGAGAAAGAATTCAGTTTAATTTGGGGTAGTTATACTTATGTGTAGAAGTATATCTTTACAGAATTATGTAACTGGGTTTAGTGCTGAATTCTTCAGCTATATCCATCTGCCATCTCTTGCAAGGTTGTGTATCCAGTTTGTTCCATGTAGACCTTGTGTAAGAGTTCCACTGGACTGGAAGTTATCAAAGGCAGAGCCAGGAATGCCTATTTCTAAATTTCAGCAAGTTACTTTTCCACTCTATCACTTTGCCCTCCTCCATCCCCCCTTCTGTCCTGGGTATTTTATTATAAGCATCATGGAGCAATGACCGTATGTAGCACAAAGGAGCCCTACTTTTACCTGAGTGCTTTTTAGAACTACCGAAAGAAAAAATAATAATTATCAAATAATAAAACAGGCACCTACAGAAGTATAGTTATGAAAACAAACTCTTCTTTTGTATGCTGAGCTGCAACAAAGCAGTAGAACAAATGGATTGAGAGATGATTATTTCATTCTAATGAATGGTTATTCACGTACTTGGAATTCTTATAACTCTCCACCTGAAACCAGGGAATATGTTAACAGGTTATAGAGACTTAACCTGGTTTAACTGTATCCAGTCTCCTCCCCATTTCGATTCCTTGCAAACTGCATGAGTGCAGATTTCTTTTCAGAACAGCCTGTGTTTCTAAACATACAAAATAAAATGAGTTTTTACCAACATGACCTACTGAAGTAGAAGGTTCTTATTCTTTTTTTAAAATCTAGTCTTATCACTGACTGACCAGTGGCTTCCAAACTTCTTTTCTTGGGACCCAGTTGAAAAAAAAAATCATTTATGCCCGAGACCTAATGATTACATCTTTGAGCAATGCATTCCAGTCTTTTGGTGACAGCAGCAGGGGGTATTGCGACCCTGTACCTGACGATCTGCGACCCAGTGTTGGGACCCAACCCACGGTTTGAAACCACTGAGATAGGCAGGTACCTGCCTGCACCCACACAAAGACCGGTTAATAGGCGCTTAGGGAGCCTCCTGAATGGAGTTCTGTTCTAAGCTTGGACTTCACATGAGACTTGTGGTGTTCTTTGTGGGGCAGTTGCCTCTTTTAAAGTACATTGTGGTATTTCTCATTCCTTTTATCCATTTGTATGTTCCTAGATTTTTTTTAAGTCACTTCTTAGACATGCTTTTAGTATATTTTTTGTTACCCTCCAAGATCACAGAAACATTATTGTTCTTTTTCTATAGAAACCCAGCCAGAAGAAAAGTCTGAGAGCAGCAATGCTGGTAAGTGTTGGACACAGCTCCTTGATACATTTGAGAAATGCTTTGCATCGAATAAAGAAATCCTCATATTCAGTTTTTCTATTTTACTTTTAGTTTTAATCTTCTAACTTCTTAAAGGTTTATTCACGGTGACTAGAGGGAGAAGCACCATAAAACTGAAAAATGACTTTAAAAGATTGACTGATTTACAGTGAGAGACATCTCTTTTAAATGTTTGGATGTTTAAATGTTCAATAGTTCAATTCTTTCTCATGAGCTGATGTTTGATTAGGTTTAGTTTGTTCTTCTTGATGTGAAGTATTTTGTGTGTGTTTGTGTTTGTGTTTGATTCCTAAAATCTGTGGTATTTGGATTTAACCCTACTAAGTAAGATCAAAAAAGGTCATATATTGTATTGCATTCTGCATACTTAGCTTTTGGGCACAAGATATAGTTGTCAAGAAAGGAAAAAATAATGCAGGGCCAGTAGTAAGGCAGCTGGTTTAAAAGTGGTTTATCGAATAGGATTAAAGATTATGGTGATGTTAAAATCAGTTCAAGTTGATGGAGCATACACCAATGATCTTTAGTTCAGAGAGTGACTGGGATAGGTAGTTTAGCAGAGGAAACATCAACACAGAAATATGCAGCACGGATGAACACAAAGTCTGCACATACATATTTTGAGAAGTGGGATGCATTGTCTCCTTTCAAGCTGTCTAAGTAAGCATTTTAAATAATTATTTTGTATGGTAACCAATCTGTGTATATTAAGATTTCTTTTCTAATTATTAAGAAAACTACATTTTCAAATGATGAGCTGTAGTTGTTACAATAAAGAATATAAATATAGAATTAGCCCTAGTCTACACTTACTGCCGTTTTTGGTGGCAGTCGACGGAAGATACGTAAAATACCTTGCGTATCTCCCACTGAATTCTTAAATCCTCCTTACACGTTACACTAAGCTGACCGGAAATGGCGTCTGGTTGATGTAATGTAAGTGCAGTTACGGAGCTGGTGTTCCAGCTCCAGCTGGGTTATCGATTGGGTGCGTCTACACAGATGCCTCAGTTGAAACCTGAAGATCGCGGTGACGGTTGCAACTTTGCTGCTGTCAGTATAGACTTACCCTTAGTTTTGTATGCTCTTACCCAAAGGTAGAGTAATATGGTGCAGAGGAAATTACATGTACGTTTGAACTACCTCTGATTAGTCACAGAAAATCAGGTATGGCTCGCCTTGAAACAAACTGTTCTATTTCACTAAGATCCGCAACATGCTTGTATATGACTTAAATTGCTAGAGCTTCCAAATGAGTACTTGAGAGCATGATAGTGTTAAATGTTAGTTATGAAAAGGTACCATTCCTCTTATTTTTATAATTTTTTTCTTTTTAAATGAAAAGCTATTTGTTTGATGGAGAACAAAAATATAATTAAAATGCAGAAGCAAGTGCTTGAGAACCTGAGAAATTGGGCTAGTAGACACAGCTAACATTAAAATATGAAAAGAAATGCAAGTCTTCTCAGACTTCTTCAATAAATGGTAAGAAAAGGGATTTTTGATGGATTGGAAAGACTGGCTTCTTTCTTTTCTTTGCTCAAAACAATCCGTAAGCACATGTCCAACATTAGCTGTTTCAGAATGACTCATCAGAATATAATTTTTCATCCACCTCCATACAAATCTTTTATGTTCCAATATTTTGATTTTTATTTGAATCCACATCTTTGCTTTAAAGGTTTCTGAAAGAGCATACCATTTAGTTCTGGGTACTGGGAATAATTATTTATGGGAGGGGCAGATTTCCAGTGTGAAGCTGATTGAGACGCTTTCCAATAAAACTGACTATCCATATCAAAGGGAAATGAATTGATATGATTCCAAAGTATATTTATAGTTGGAAATGTTACATGATTATTTGTTAACATCTATTCATTCTGATTACTGTTTTTCTCTTCTATTTAACGGTATTGTGACTTAAACAACTGGTCTGCAATGAACTTAAAGGTGAATATTTTATGCTACATGAAGGCTGAGATTTGCTGATTTTAGCTAGTATATGCAAAGCAGCTAGTAATTGCTAGAATCTTTCAGAATTCTACCATTTATGTTGTTCTTTTACCATTGTATTGTACTTATTTCTTTGTTTATTTTTTAACTGGATTGCAGTAGAACTGCCTCATTCCATACCTCTGTAGGGGAATTATTAAGATGTTGCCTCTCTCACCATAGGCACCCTATGTGACATACCCCTGTTGACCACATGCTTAAATGTAAATAAATGCAGCAATTTGGGATTTTATTGTGCCTAATTATTATTTGTATTACAGTAATGCTTCAATGCCTCAATCAGGGATTGGTGCCCCATTATACTAAGCATTTGTGTACACACAATGAAAAGATAATTCCTACCTGAAGAATTTAACAATCTAAAAAAATTGGAGGCAGTGGATGGATAGGAACAAATTGATGTCTGGAGTATGACTTGCACCATAAGTTTTAAAGAAAAAGAATCTTGGCAAATTCAGGACAACTATACATACAAAATGATGGGGTCTAAATTAACTGTTAACATCAAGGAAGAGATCTTGGCGTCATTGTAGACAGTACTCTGAAAACCTCTGTGCAGTGTACAATGGCAGTCAAAAACAAAACAAAAAACAAAAACCCTAACGGTGTTAGGAACTAATAGGAAAGAGAGATTTAATAAGACAGACAGAATCATAATACCACTATATAAATCCATGGTACACCCACACCTTGAATACTGTGTGCAGTTATAGTCACCTCATATAAAAAAAGATGTGTTAGAATTGGAAAAGGAGCAGAGAAGGGCAAAAAAATTAATTAGGAATATGAAGAGAGTAAAAAGACTGGAACTGTTCAGCTGAGAAAAGAAATAGCTGACAGGAGATATGATAGAGGGCTATGGAATAATGAGTGCTGTGTAGAAAGTGATCAGGGAAGTGTTATTTTCCCCTTCACCTAACACAAGAATCAAGGATCACCTGATGAAATTAATAGGCAGCAGGTTTAAAACAAAAGGAGGTATTACTCCACAGAGTCAACCTATGAAATTCATTAACTGTGGTGTTGTGAAGGTCAAAAGTATGACTGGGTTCAAAAGAGCATGGGATAAAATCATGAAGAATGTCCTTCAATGTCTTTTAGGGATACAGCCCCATTCTCTGGGTGTCCATAAATTTCTGACTGCTGGAAACTGGGACTGGGTCGCTTGATAAATTGCCCTATTCTGTTCATTCCCTCTGAAGCATCTGATACCAGCACCTGTTGGAAGACAGGATGCTGGGCTTGATGGAGCACTGATCTGACCAAATATGGCCATTTGTAGGTTCTTGTCGTCTTCTCTTCCAGAAAAGGCATGGAGCTAACATAATATTTGCAAGCTACCTTTGGATCATGCTTGTGTGTAGCATCTATCTTTCCATTATCCTTTGTCTTCCATGTCTAAAAGCTTATTCTAAGCAATTTTGGGGCAAGGATTTCTTTTATATTCTTGTACAGTGTTTAGAACAATACTTGTTTTATTAATCTAGAATCTGATGTGTAGATAATGCGGAACATGAATAAAATAAGAAAATGCTCAATAAGCACATTTCTAACTATTCATTTTACTCACTTTAAATGGAATTAGATATTTTTTTAAAGGAGGAAATTGCTTGGGAAGAAAAGAAAAGCTATACAAAAAGAATGTTGTTAGAGCTGCTAATACAAGCACTCAAAAGTTAGGAAATATGAGAGATAAGGTTGCGCACTTAACCTTAATCTAATCTCTTCTTGTGTGTGCCTTATGAGCCAGTCTTTTTAATTAGATTGATCACAAACTATCTTTTCTACATTTTTCAATGTGTAGTATGATCAGTGCTCAGAGATTGAATCAGGATGTATCTATTTTGATTGAGGCTTTTGTCTGTAGATGCCTAACTGCTTCACTGCAGAAGTTGGAATGTGTATAATGAATGAAGCAGACGAGTGAAGGAAAGAATACGTGGTGTCATGGTGAAAGCTGCTAAATGACACTCAAGAGAAATAGCTGTGTTATTGACTTACGTTATGCTGGGCCAGTCATTTAACCCAATGGTTTCAGAGTTGTCCACTAGTTGTGTGTTACTTGCATTTTGTGTGCCTGTATGAGATGCCTTTGTCTGACTTTCAGACTGTTGAGCTCTTAGGCTATGTCTACACTTGCACTTTTAAGTCGACTTTAACTAAGTCGACTTTAAGTTGACTTAGTTAAGTTGACTTAGTGTGTCTACACTTAAAATTAAAGTCGACTTAAAGGGGAACGTACAAAGTCGACCTAGAGCGTTCACACTGGATGCTCTAGGGCGACTTTGTGGGGCTAGGGGGACCTTGGGCAGGTCCACGGTGGCGGGGGGGGAGCACCCTCTGTGTACAATGGGGCAAAGGGGGACAGGGACCCTGGCAGGGCAGAGCCCTGTGTGTGACACTGTCTGGATTTAGGGAAGCATTTATGATATTATTTTCTATGGATTTCTCATAAATGCTATAATCCATAGGAACTATGTCATGTTTGGTATCAATAGAAAGGTAGTCATTTGCTGGGAATGATTATATAGTTTGTCTAGGAATTCTATTTCGATTAGAAGTTAAGAATTTGATGTTATATCCATACTTTAACTTGTGTCCTTCTGGAGAAATGTCTTAGACGGGAGGGTGTGAACAACCATTGTCTCCTTAATGTTTAGGAATTTTCCAGGTAGAATGGTCCCAGGGAGTATCCTGATGAGCCATTGAGGACACAAAGAATACAACCATTGTATCCTCAATGGCTCATCAGTTTACTCCCTGGAACCATATCACCTGGCAAATTCCTAAACATTAAGGAGACAATGGTTGTTCATACACTCCCGTCTAAGACATTTGTTCAGAATGACTCAAGTTAAAGTATGGATATAACATCAAATTCTTAACTTCTAATCGAAATCGAATTCCTAGACATAAACTATATAATCATTCCCAGCAAATGACTACCTTTCTATTGATACCAAACATGACATAGTTCCTGTGGATTATAGCATTTATGAGATATCCATAGAAAATAATATCATAAATGCTTCCCTAAATCCAGACAGTGTCACACTGTGCCCACATGCTCTGCCCTTTGGGGGGCATGCCAGGCTCTCTCTGTGCCCCCCCCCCGGCAGGGAGGACATTGGTGTAGTTCTGGGGTAGCCCTAAGTCGACTTAGGGCTACCCCAGGGCTACACTGGCTTAATTCAACTTTAGAAAGTCGAATTAAGCCTTAGGTCGAGTAGAAAGGTGGTTTAATAAAGTCGACTTAATTTTCATTAAGTCGACTTTATTTTCCTTAAGTCGACTTAAGCAAGCTGCTTAAGTCGACTTAAGCAAAGTGTAGTGTAGACGCAAGCCAAGCTTAAGTCGACTTAATTTACTAGTGTAGACGCAGCCTTAGAGCTGCTGTGGGTGCCAAGCAGTAAAACCGCACTGTTTGCAGGAATAAGCAGTAGGATCATGGAGGGCCCGAGTTCTAATCCATCCTGCTCACTGTGTGGGCTTTGGCATGTCACTGCTCTTTTTGTCTCTACTTCCCTAGCTATAAAATGAAGATTAAAATACCTACCCACCTTCCACACATAGGTAATAAGCATTATTTGGTTAATGCATATACTGTGCCTTGAATATATAGAAGAAAAGAAAAAAAAAACAGAATCCTGTGGCACTTTTAAAGACTAACAGATTTATTTATCGCATGAGCTTTCGTAGGAGAAAATCCCACTTCGTGTTTCCCATCTTCCAAGCATCTGACGAAGTGGGATTTTCTCCCACGAAAGCTCATGCGATAAATAAATGTGTTAGTCTTTAAAAGTGCCACAGGACTCTGTTGTTTTTCTGCAATAGACTAACACGGCTACCCCTTTGGAACTTGAATATATAAGGTGCTATTTAAAAAAGCAGTTAGAAGAATCAGTCTCTAACTTAAGTTGGGGCATCCAAAGTAGTGGAAACTCTGAGTTTTGGCTTTAAAAGTTGTCTTCATTTTTCACATGTAAAAGCACTCCTTACATTGCAGGAATGCTTCAAAGACAGATTTATTAATGTGTTCGAGGCTCAGATACTATGGGGATGAGTACAATAGAAAAGCCCTTGAGGAAATCAATTTTTTATTCAATGCAAAGTATGGGTGATATGCAGCATAGAAGGTATAACACCACACGTGGGTGAGACTATAAAGAAACACTCAACAGCAGCCTCGGTCCCTGAGTACCAGCCATCTTTTGTGAAATAGGTGCTGTGGAAGAAATGTATGGTCACATCATTAAAGACTCTGACATAAAGTACTTGTGTAAGCTAAAGTTGCAAGGGAAAGCTTAGTGCTGGCATTTTCTAAATTTTGAACTCTTTTAAATTTTGCAAACTTAATATTCTTTTCACACAGCTTTTGTATGTAGTGAGTATATACATATGGTTATCTAAAGAAGAAAATAAAATTTCTCTTCTAAATTGGTATTATTCCTTGAGTGTGTGCATGGTTGTAATCAGTGTGTTTATTCACTAGTTGATGTGAATTATAAACTATCTTGGGATACCTGGAGTTGTGTAGCAAGCCAATCAGACACTTAACAAATCCAAATTCAGATTTCAAAACCTTGACATCAGCTGCTACTTAGCACATATTTTCTTTGGGCAGCTTGTCACTTGCATTCTTCTCCTGAACTTGCCAGTGGGCAACTGGGATGCATTCTGTTTTGGTGGGAAGAGATGCAAATTTTTCCAGTTTCCCTTATGCATTCAAGCCAAAGTAGTTAATTATTTGACATACCTCAGGCTATTGCATGAACCTAGTTTGTAAATTTTTGTCTGCCATAAATATTCACATGCAGACAATTTGTAGACACAAATATTTAATTCTTAAACTGTAGGTAGGAAAACCTGATATAATAAAGAATGTGAAATAATGTTGAAAGAAAGGTAATGATTTAGAACATTTTGAGTTTTGATTATATTTGTGCTATAAAACGTGCAGTACAGTGCTAACAATTCTGTGGGGCCTGGGGAGGAGTAAAATTTGTATGGAAAAGAGTGTAAGGTTATATATTTTTGTGCATCAGTTTAAGGAAGTTTTCTTATTACCATATTTTTTGGACCATAAGACGCACCTGACCATAAGACGCACCCAGTTTTTAGAGCAGGAAAACAAGAAAAAAATATTCTGAACCAAATAATACCGGTAAACTAAATAGAAGAGAAAAGGAAGGGAAGAGAAAGGAAGGCAAAGAAGAGAAAAGGAAGGAAAGAGAAAGGAAGGCGAAGAAGAGAAAAGGAAGGGAAGAGAAAAAGAAAGAGAGAAGGAAAGAAGCAAATATGAGAGATGTTAAAGGGTCAAAGCGAATCACATACATACAAATGATTTAAAGTTCATGAAAAGCAGTTTGCAGGTTTGTTCCTCTGGAGTTTGCAGGCTTCTTCCTCTGGTAAACACCCAGCACCAGGGTGGGCCTCAATCCTTTGTTCAGTCTCGGAGGAATAGTTCCAGAGACATGTTTAAGTCCTAGTGACTCAACAGGTTTTCTTCTTCGGCCCATTATACTGGGGAGCTTCCTTAATGGGCCATTAAGGAGACAATGGCCAGGTAGACATTCAGTCTGGGGAATTTTCCCAGCCTTACACAAGTTAAAATATAACAATCATATTCCTAACTTCTAATATGAATACAAATCCTACACATAAACTATATAATCATTCCCCACAAATTATTACCTTTCTATTGACACCAAACATGGCATAGTTCCTATGGATTATAACAATCATAAAATATTAATACAAAATAATATCATAAATGGTTCCTTAAACCCTGACAGTGTCACATATTAATACAAAATAATATCATAAATAGTTCCTTAAATCCTGACAGCGTCACAGGGTGGCCAACCCCAGGCGAGCCTGCCCCGTCCGGCAGGGGTGTGGGTTTGTTTGTGTGTGGGGTTGTGAACTGGGGGAGCGGCCTAGTGGCTTGGCCAGGGGGTGGGGGCTAGCAGGGAGTGGGCTGGAGGGCCGCAGCCCTGGATCTTTTTGCTATCCAGCAACGCCCCCTGGCGGGAACACTGCTTGCTGGACAGCATTCGGACTATAAGACGCACTCTCATTTCCCCCCCACTTTTGGGGGAAAAAAAGTGCGTCTTATGGTCCGAAAAATACGGTAGTCAGGCTCAAATTAAGTTTCTTTTCTTCCACTTAAATATTTCATCTTGTATTTACTAATGATGTTTTGAAGGAAAGTTGCAACTCTGTGGTATGGAATACGGTTATCGACAAGGGTTATGGTGCAGTACTTAAATGAATTATTTTCCAAAACTCTATAAAACCGAACAATTAAAAAACTCCATTCAATTGTAAAATGTACCATGTGAAGTCATATGTGACAAGGATCTCTAATTGCCTCCTATTCAGTGCCTTCAAGAGAAGAGAAACACACAACACTTATATTACGAAGTTTTCAGTAGTGCCTGAAAACCCTGGACAAGATTGGGGCTTCATTAGCTCTACAGACACAGAGCAGGGTAAAAATTCCTGCCTCAGAGTGTTTACAGTCTAAATTATGATACAGCAATGGATATTACATATGGTAGGAAGACATATGGAGGGAATACTAGCATAAGGATAAGAGCGTGTGTTAACATGGGCCAGCAGATATAAATATCAGAATTCCCTGGTGACCAACTATACATTTCAGTATGCCATGAATATTTTATTTATATTTGTTTGCTTTAATGGCACAATTCGCATTTGCAATGGTTTTCTTTCAGTTGCAATTAAAGTTTACCTCAAATGTAACTTATTCAGTAATATAAAAGAAAGCTTATACCTTATGCAGACAATTTGACTTCCTTGAGAGCTTGGAAGACAGATAACTGCTCTTGGCATGTGCTGTCCGAAGGGAAGACTGCAAGGATCTGTTCTAAGTGCCATGCTTATGTTCCTTTCCAGAGTTCCCTGCCTCCCTAGACATGCCAATGCCTAGATTGTTGATGTGGTAGACTAAACCAGAATCATCCAGTGGCTCAAATAAGAAAGTTTGCAGAATCTTCCTCCATGTCCTTGTGATGAATCCCCAGAGTTAGCCTCAGATTGCAAAACAAGCCTCCAGAGACCCACTACTTTAGGTGGGGATCCAGAAAGATAAGGCATCTTCAGTCTGTTGATGCCCCTGGCTGCATCTGGGGTCGCGCACTGGGTAACTCGGAGTGGAAGGCCATAGGGCCGATGAAGCTCTTTCGCTCCAGACTCAGAGGCAGCAGGGACACAATAACACCAACCATATAAGGATGTTCCCCCAGTTTCAGGAAGCAAATAACATAACATAGCCTTGAAAGCTTGCTTCTAACCCAGAGAAAGAGGAGGAGGGTGGGATATTTTCACACACAGCAAGGAAAAAATACTGAAGTAAGCTATATAAGGGTCACTGTAACGGGGGTGGAGTGCGCATGATTTGAGACGTGCCCGTCTCCGTGTGCCTGCTTGAGATCTCAAATAAATCTTAGTGTGCTTCTCCGCCCTGGAGTGATTATTGGAGCTGCGCACTCCGGGCAACGAACCTAAATGAACTGTTGCAAGCCCCAGCCCGTACTCGGGTGTCCCATCTGCAACAAGTCTTTCCTGCCATCTCAGTATTTTTTTCAGATTGAGGGAACGCCTCTTTTCTCTCTCTTTGTTTTTCTTCCAGTTCTGTAATGCAAAAGCACAATCTTCTGTTGACTTCAGACATGATGGTGGAAATATTGTGGGTTGAAAGCCTTAGACAAAGCATTCTTAGTATTAATGAGACTAATGCCCTCAAATGCCCTTTCTTGAGCTTACTGATTTTTTTTTTTTCCCCCCCTAGCCAAGCTGGCAAAATCTCTAATTTATTTCTCCGTGTCACTGGTTTCAACAGTGAACAAATGTACTATTTCTTCTAGGACTTGCTGCAGGGTTTTACATCTCTGATGTATGTAAGCATTGGGGAGGCGGCAAACGATATTAAACTTAGAGTTGCAATTGCTTATTCTGTTTTTCTGGACAGTTACTCTCCTCATCACTTGTTGGTTTGCTTTATTCGCCTTCCTTCCTCACTTGTAGTTTTTTTAGGCACTTCTGACCTGTTGCTGTTTTTCCTTTGTCTATTTTATACATCATCTCTCTAATTTGAGAACTGTGTCTAATGTGTGGGGCTGCAATAGCATTTCTGTAGTTGGTTTATACTAAAACTATAATTGTGAATTTCCCATTCCCCAAACGCCAAGAAAAAAGTCTTTGTCTGACATTTTGCATATGATAAGCCAAAGTAGAACTTATTTAGTTGGTTTTTTTATTATGTAGTAGATGGCTCAGACCATTCCCTTGAGATATGTGACTTCAAAGAAACAATCAATATTTAATATTTGGAAAGGTCTTCTATTATGTGTCTTTGCCATTGCATATCTCAAGGGTGGTCAGGAATGGTAATTTCTCATTTTTTCTAGTCTTCAGATAGAACTAGTGCTTAAGAGTATTTTTAATTGTACTGTTTAAATAATAGGAAAGATATTTGTTTTTGGAAAAAACAGATTTCTGGTTGCTTTTTAAAATCTCCACAAAGATAATATATTTTGATATGACTCATGAGCATCTAATAGTTATCTAACATAAGGGTCTGTGAAAGGTGTGGTCTGCTCCTGCCTTCTTGCATCACAGAAACCTGTTCAGACTCCACTGGTTGGGTATCCACTCCTGCTGCTTGTTTCCCTTCACCAACACCTTTACGGTCCTGTGCAGCAATTCTGTATATAGAGTTCCCAGTGTTTTTGGCCCTTTCAGGGCCTGAGGAACAGAGATCTCCCTTCTCTGAGATCTTTGTGAGAGTGGGCTCAATTACCGTCTTCACCCTCCTTTTAGTCTTTCCTTCTTTGTGCCTTTCATATCAACCTTCTGCTAATTGTCTAATTGTCTCTTTTGCTCACCTAGCCTCCCCTTTTCCCCCATTTGGGATAATTTAAGTTAATTATTTAATCAGCCTTTTCTGGGAAACTGATTGGTAGCAGTGATCAGAGTGCAGGCTCACCTGTTAACTCCCTGTACTCTGTTACTAAGGCCATGTACGCACTATAGGAATCAAAGCACAAAAAGCCTGTTGCGCTTTAAAAGTCATGTGGTTTTTGTAGTGCAGTATTGCGTCCACACTGAGCTGCTTGTGATGGAACAGAGGCTCCCCCCCCACCCCCCGCAATTCGTGATTTCACAAGAAACCCAATTGAATTGTGGGAACCTATCCCACAGTTCCATCCATCCAGATTTGGCGCTCAGAATCCTGGGTAGAAGGAGAGTAGCGCTGAGCACCATGGGTAAAGTCTTGGTTTCCCATGGTGCATTCTGGTCCCCTGGCGTCACGCGAGTTGCTACTAGCAACTCGTGCCCATTTTCAACAGTACCGCGTTGTTTCCCGGAACTCCTTTTTGCAGCAACATGGATCCAGCTCTGATCTTGACTGTCGCCTTCAGCATAATGAATACATGCAGAACAACAGCACCGCATTGCTGAGCTCCTTCACAGAGCATCTGCACACGATGCACCGCCAGTTCTGGTCACGAGAGACAAGCACCGAGTGGTGGGACCGCATCGTTTTGCAGGTGTGGGATGATGAGCCGTGGCTACAGAACTTTCAAATGTGAAAAGCCACATTCATGGAACTGTGTGAGGAGCTAGCCCCCGCCCTGCGATGCAAGGACACCAAAATGAGAGCGGTCCTCACCGTGGAGAAGCGTGTCGCAATCGCACTGTGGAAAATGGCGACTCCAGACTGCTACCGCTCGGTCGCAAATTAGTTTGGAGTCAGCAGGTCGACCGTTGGGTTAGCCCTTTCACAAGTGTGCAGAGCCATTAATCAATCGTGGTCTGCTCTGGAGGACAGTGACAATGTGGGCAATGTGCGGGAGATCGTCAACGGATTTGCAGCCATGGGATTCTCGAACTGTGGAGGGGCAATAGATGGCACACACATCCCTATTCTTGCTCCGGAGCATCTTGCAACTGAGTATATTAATAGGAAGGGCTACTTCTCCATGGTGCTTCAGGCTCTCGTGGATCACAGGGGGCGTTTCACGGACATAAATGCGGGGTGGTCGGGTAAGGTGCATGATGCTCGCATTTTCCGGAACACGGGCCTGTACTGGAAGTTGCAGACAGGGACCTTCTTCCCCGATGATAAAATTACTGTTGGGGATGTGGAGATGCCCATAGTCATCATAGGAGACCCAGCCTACCCACTGATGCCTTGGCTCATGAAGCCCTATACTGGAAATTTGGATCCCAGCAAGGAGCGCTTCAATTATAGGTTAAGCCAGTGCCAAATGATCATGGAGTGCACCTTTGGGTGCTTAAAAGGCCACTGGCGCTGTTTGTATGGGAGGCTGGACTTGAATGAGGACAACATTCCAGCCGTCATTGCGGCGTGCTGTGTCCTGCATAACCTCTGTGAAAATAGGGGAGAGAAATTTCCCGCTTCATGGGACGTGTAGGCTGAGCGGCTAGAGTTTGCCTTCCAGCAGCCAACCACTAGGAGTATCGGGTGGCACAGCTGAGAGCCATCTGCATAAGGGAGGCACTTAGGGAGCATTTTAGTCAAGGGGACTCATAGGATGCATTGTATCACTGGGCTGTAGTGTAACTAAACACTACTGGGTGCTGATTACGGGGGTGAGGGTGGTGGCGGTGGTGGTGCCGGTGGGCGTGTACTATACTATGCTTGAATGAGTGAATACTAACATGCAACAACTAATTTTATTGTGTATCAATAAAGACACTGTGCACAGTTCAAGTGATTCAATTTTATTATTAGAAAACATTACATAGTTACAGGAAGCAGTGCTTGCACCAGGGGCTATAGATGCGTGTAGGTGCATGGCTCAATGCCACAACTTGGTGCAGGAGTGGATGTAACATTGTACCAGGAGGGTCCCTGGGCTTCAAAGAACTGCTTTGAGGGAGAATGGGGCAGTGGGGACAGAAAGTGTTGCTGTGGCTGTAGGGGGGGGCAAGCCTGGAGCAGCTGGGTCTGCAGACCAACCATGGTCTTCAGCAGTTGTGTCTGCTCCTGTAGGATGCTTATGAGGGCATCCTTCTGCTTCTGCCTCCTCAAATTGTTTTCTTTGCGCTCCTGCCGGCACTCCTGCCTCTATTGTCTAGTCTCCCTTGCTGCTGCCTCCTTGGACTGCATCAGCTCTTGGAAGATATCCTCCTTGCTCCTGCGAGGCCTCCTTCTTATCTGTCTCAGTCAATCAGCTGGCGCAGACCACCGACCGGTGAAGGTCGGTTCTAAGGAAAAATGAAACATCATAAGTAGTGCTATTGTTCTCACTTTGGTTAAAGAGCCAGTAATATGCTCTGCTGCCAGATTCCGCAGTGCCAACAGCACAGGGCATCCTCTGCTTCCCTCACTGATCTCCACAGGCTGGATAGGTTGCTGCTAAACCACTGCACAGGCCATTGCTGGGGACTGAAAGGGCTTTTGCAAAGGGAGGTTCGGATTGTCAAGACACAGATCCATGAACTATTTCCAGTGCTTTGGACGACTAGTTCACACAGGGCACGGCCATGGAAGGCGATATCTCGCTGCTTAGAGTGCCCCTGCAAGCCAGAATGCATATCCTGCATGTCACTGGATATAAGGCAGGACTGTACGCAGCAGGCTTGTGCACAGTCATGGTTCCTAATGCCGTGCTTTGCAACTTGTGAGGGAGAGTATCCCTCTATGGGGGTGGGAACACAGTAGCTCTCCCATCAAATTTAACTAGGAGGCTGTGGAAGTACATCTAGGAGACCTTCAATGAGCTCAACGGAGAGGATTTCTTGAGAATTACAGCATGCATTTATGCACTGCTTGTGAATGCAGGGTAGATCCCTCCCCCCATCCAAAAAAGAAAGAAAAAAAAAAAAAGAAAGGATGAAACTCAAAATGCCCATCTCCTGACTACTCTTCATTTGCCCGCAAAGCTTATCCAGCAAGCACAGAAGTCAGTTCCGATTAAACTTACTAGAGCTCCCCTCTGCTGCATCCGAAGACAGCATGGAGAAGGAATCTGGGCAGCATGTGTCGGGTGGCGTGGAGAACAGCTCCTGGCTCTCTAGGTCGGCTGCACCACTTTCAGCCTCCAGGTCATTCTCCATCTCCACTTCCTCGTTGGCAAATTGCTCGTCACCGTCTGCTCCGGTATCCTTTTCATGGGGGGGGACAACGTGTCCACAGGAGCTTTTGGAGTGGTTGTGGGATCCCCGCTCAGGATTGCTTCCAGCTCCTGGTAAAATCGGCATGTATCCGGCGCTGAACCAGAACGCCAGTTTGCCTCTCTGGCTCTGTGGTATGTTATCCTCAACTCCTTCACCTTCGACCTGCACTGAAGAATATCTCTCTCCTACCCCTTCTCTGCCATGGCCTGAGAAATCTTGCCAAAAATATCAAAATTTCGCCTGCTTCCATGTAGCTGTGCCTGCACAGCAGACTCTCCCCAGGTGCCTATGAGTTCGAGCACCTCAGCTGTGGTCCACACTGGAGCACGTTTGCTGTGTTGAGCCGCCATTGCTCTTGGGGAATACAGCTGCACTCCACGCCGAATAAACAGAAAGAGCGAACAATTCAAAAATTCCCGGGAATGATGGGAGGATGGGTACAGTCACGTCACAGCCACAGAGCGCAGAAGGAAGTGCAGAAGGGATGGAATTAGAATTCTGGGACATTTCCAGAGGCTTCATATTGTGCGGCAACCGTACACACACGAACTATCGTGGAACAACTGTTCCGCAGTAGCGCTTCCACCCTCGTTTTGGTGGTTTACATGTTGCGTGGTAAGACGGCTGTTACTGCGCAACAACATGGATTTGTGTGCGGATGCTGTCCTTGCTCGTTATCGCGCAATACGTTTGTAGTGTGTACCAGGCCTGAATTAGAATCAAAGACCACACTATTGTAATTCTCATACCCACCAGGAAACACACACATTTTTCAAGTAACAACTAATAGGCTTCCCCCTCCATAATGAGTGGATAAGCTGAGGTAAGAGGGGAGTGGGGATGTGTGTTTCAATGCCAACATTAATTAAACACATACAGATTTTTGGGGTGGATTATTTTTAAACAATCACCCATTAATTTTTTTACTTTCAGATGCTGGTGTGTTAACTTGAGCTCAGATATCTTCACATTTTAGTGATTTAAGTGAAAAGCTATTGTGTACAATTGTAATTAACTGTTTGGTGAGCTTTTTTCCATTTCTGAAGCAGCAAAGCAAATACTCCATTTTAGAGGCTTGCAATGAACGAGTTTTGTTTTAATTGACATGTCTGTAATGGAAGTGATATTAATCTATTGCCACTACAGGGAGAAATGATTTTTTTAAGACTATTTGTTTATCTGCATGTGGTAATACTACCACACTTCAGTTAAATTATTATCCACAGTTTCTCTCTGCTGTTAGAAGGTGACTGTACTTTCCTTTACTGTTTAGGTTAGCTAATTATCAAGACTCCAGCTCTCATGCTGTCATCTATCACTCCTTAGCATCAAAGCCTAGCTTCCTTCTGGAGTTCTCACCTCACTTCTCATCCTCTTGCTTTCTGTATAAATGATCTCTGGAGACAGATATTTAAGACTACGCTCCACATTTTGCTCTGTAGCACTTTTATCTTAAAAGTACTTTATAAACTTTAATTTACCGGTACTTGTCTCAAATGTCTAATTCCTCACTGACTTCTTTAGTGAAACCATACAATCTTTACATGCCCAATCTCCTCAGAATTTTTTTTTTTTTTTTTTTTTATAATAGACATAGCAAAATTACCTCTCTTATTCATTGAACTGCCTGACTTCTCTATTGGTGGCTACATTCTTGTCAGGTTTAACATTTCTCCATTAGGATTGTCCACATTAGGAAAATAGGTTGAGGTTAGGTCAGGATTATTTACCAAAAGGCTTGCCAGGCCCACTCTAACGAAAATCTTTTCACTAGCATAGACACAAGTTTTTTGCTTCTCAGTTTAGCTGGTCAAGGTAACATGTTAGGTAAATCTGACCTCTTTCTGTAAGCTAAACTAACCCTTAAAGTAGCAAAGCAATCTCTAAATCTACTTCTCCAGCTGATTACTCAAAAATTGTATTTTTGCCTAATTTTAATGGGAAAAATTCCCCTGTGATAGTTGGCTACTTATAGTTCTGTTCTCTTGCCCTTGTACAGCTTACTCCATTTATTATAAATACGGACAGTTCTTCTAGTGTGACCACCATTCACAGGGTCTATAAAACCACTCTTTGGTACCTTAAGGACTCTGGTTTATACGTTTGCTGTGATATCTTCAAATCTTGCTTTACTCAGTATAAGACCTTTTTTTCAGAAGGCTTAAAACCCAGTGTTCCATTTGTAAATGCAAAGGTTGCTGGAAATCCTCAGCGCCTATTGAAATATAACCTTCCTGTTTCATATTTAATCTTCTACTTCTTTCCACTTTGAAAGAGTAATTTTGCTAATATTCTATGAAAAGATAACTGCCACCCCTATCACCATCAACTGGGGTAGTTTTAATATCTGTGATTTCCCTCCCCAGCCAATAGCTTCCTCTTCCCATTCACCCAATTTGCTTTCTATCTGCTTGCTGTTTCTTATTCTACTTAGTCTCTTAGAACCTTTCTGGATGCTTTTCTTTCAGCATAGCATAATGCTGTTCCTTTTTATCTTGTTCTCTTTCCTCTGCCTAATCTGTCTCACCAACCAGCTACTGAATCACCACTGAATTCTTATAAATTAGTTTTTCAGCCATGAATGCTCTCTTTTTAGGGGCACAAGTGAGATGTTATAAAAGCGTATATGGAATTTTAAATTTTTTTTCCTTATGTTTGGAATTAAATCATATTTATCTAAAAGTGCTTTCATCCTGAACTAGTTGACTCATATTCTGTTGTTATAGTTACAAATGCAATGATAATTTAAATAAGACATACAATTGTTAAAAGCTTTTTAAAAAAATTGTAATGTTAAGCTAATAATACAAAATGCTGGTCATTGGGGAAGCAGGCATTAAAGTTGATGTAGCATTAATTAGTTCTGCAGCATTTATTAGCTTTACTACATGTTCCTGTATTTTACATAACTTAAACTTCTGAGATTTATCCCCCAATTTCAACAACCATCATCCGTCCAATAAACTCTCTTTTGAATGCTCCCACAATAACATCAACTTCCTTGAAACCATAATCAGCTTCAGAATAGAACCCTACAGACAAACTATACAAGAAACCCTTGGATCATCACACCTTCTGTCACAAATCCAGTAACCACCCCAAACACACCAAGAAATCTGTTATCTACAGCTAGGCACTCAGATACCACAGACTATGGGGCAAAGAGAAAGTTTAGGATATATATCTTAACACACTTGGAACAACCTTCCCCCAAAAAGGACACACTACCAGAGAAATATATCACACCACGGAATGGGCCACCCAAATACTTTTAAGAAAACCTGCTTCAATACAGAAATGAAACACCCTCTCACCACACACCCTTAGTTATCACCTGTCACACTATATGGGGAATCATCCAGAACATCCAACACTTTTCTTTGTAGCATGGGGCATGGCTCACTTGCTGGTGGAATCTCGGTACTCAAAGTCCTTAAATCGTGAATTGAGGACTTCAATAAATCAGTCATAGGTTAAAGGTTTATTCCATGAGTGGGTGGATGAGGTTCTCTGACCTGCGTTGTGATCAGACTGGATGATCATATTGGTCTCTTCTAAACTTAGAGTCTATGAGTCTAACTACAACCCATACTTGATGGGGACCCCATCCTGAAAGAAATCTTTCCTTAACCTCCCACTTCTGGCCTTTATACAACCCCCTCAGCCTCTCCCCACAGACCAAGGTACACCAATTCAGAGCGGCACCAGGCCCAGTCTGAACAACATGCTAAACCTGCTGATGCATCTCTGCTTCTACAATGATTGGCACCCCTGCAACATGTCTTTCAAGAGGCATTTGTAGGATCCATTGGTATCACATTCAGTGCATGAAATGCCTTAATAACAATTGTGTGGGTGAAACCAGACATCCACACCTCTTGAATGAGCTCATACAGGAAAATTATAAAAGACAAAAATAGCCCATCACCTGAGGGTGAACACTGTTCACAAAGTGATCATTCTATATCTGATCTATCAGTCCTCATCTGTGAAGGCTGGGACTATAACAATATTTAAAAGGGAACTGGATAAGTTCATGGGGGCTAAGTCCATAAATGGCTATTAGCCAGAAAGGGGTTAAGAATAGTGTCCCTAGCCTCTGCTTATCAGAGGATGGAGACGGATGGTAGGAGAGTGATCACTTGATCATTGCCTGTTGAGTTCACTCCCTCGGGCACCTGGCATTGGCCACTGTCGGTAGACAGATACTGGGCTAGATGGACCTCTGGTCTGACCCAGTACGGCCTTTCTTATGTTCTTATGTTCTTAAAGAAAATATACACAAGACTTCATTAAAAAAAGAGCCTGGGCACTTAAATTCATAACTCTGCTAGACACTAAATATCATGCACCGAACAGACGCACTGGATTTATGGCTTGTTAAAGGGGTGGCCAGACAATGGTTTGTGAGCTGCACGTGGCTCTTCTGTGGTTAAGATGTGGCTTGCAGAGCCCTCTGTGCCCCTTTCCCCCTGCATTCTCTGTTAACAGGCCATTTCATCTTGAATGGTTTCTTGGACTATGTGCCAACTACTTGCGCTAAAGCAGGGTTGTCAAACTCATTTGCTATGATGGGCCAGATTTGACTTAAATGTACTTCTAATAGGCCGTACATACCATAAAGCACTCTCATGGCTTTACGGAGTGCTGTGTGTACAACACTCTGCTCCTCAATACCTCTCTCTCTCTCTCAGAGAGAGCTTGGTCTCGCGGAGCGCAGTCTTGCATACCCAGCGCTCCGTGATGTCGTGAGACCTGACACTCTTGTGGCATTGTGGAGCACTGGGTATGAGAGACCACTCCTCCCCCTCCCCCCGTTTGTTAGGAAGAGAGTGTGGTCCCGCTGAGTGCAGTCACAGTCTGGACAGAAGAAGTTTGTGGGCCTCATGTTTGACACCCTGGCCCTAAAGGATCTAGTCCATCTTGAATTTAGCTGTGTTGCTCAAACTACCTTTCCTGAACCTGAAGAACAGTTCTATACAGCTTGAAAGCTTCCCTCTCTCATCAATAGAAGTTGGTCCAATAAAAGATCTTACCTCACTCGTCTTGTCTGTTTCATGTGGGACATTTATAGCAGAGGAGTATGTTGAGTCTTGCATATAAGATTAGATTGTCCCTAGCCTTATAATGGCTGTGCAGGGGATTAACAGGAAATAAGGATATACTGTCTTTAGCGCAGCTGGGTTAAGGCTGCCTGAATTGCAGCTCAAGAAGTGTAGACGGGGCAATGTGCTTGTTATTACCCCCCCATTCCACCACAAGCAAGTAGACAGGAAGCCATGGCTAGCACAGCTGGCCAGGTGTGAGCAGGAGAAGTTGCTTTCCAAAGAGGTATGAAGTGACTTCCTGCCTCCCATCAGAGCAAGTTAAGAGGAAGAGAGGAATTATGACTTGAGTTGCAATTCCTTTGCTGTATTCCTTCTATGGGTGCAGTTACATTGTGCTTAATATTCAGGGCTGAACGTAAGGGTTCAGTCTAGCTCAGCAGTTCCCAAACTGGTACTCATATCACTAGTGGTATGCAGGCCACCTCCCAATGGTACGCACCCACCTGCTACTGGGGTACTGGCCAGGAGCTACTACAGTGCTGGTATCGCCCCCAAGCAGTGCAGCAGCTGCTTCCCCACTAGCCCCACCCCTTCCCTCCACCCCTAGAAGTGGTGGTACTACACATGGTGATGTTTTACGCTAGTGGTACGCAATGTGGTAGAGTTTGGGAAGCAATGGCCTAGCTAATAGTGTACTCCAGAGTAAACTGAGTTTACTCACTTCTTATTTGGGGAATATGGAGTTTAGCTTAGGTTATACTTTACTTTCTTGTGTTTTTTGTTTCACCATTACACCAACTAGTTTAACCCTTAACAAGGAAAAGAGAGGGGAAAGTACTTCACCTGTACATAGTACCTAAGTTAGCATTGCTAAAACAATCCTCACTTCAGGTATTTTCAGCCTTTTAAGTACTTTATTTGTAACCTTAATACTGTATCACTTCGCAGTCCATTTCCTACTTTTTTAGGATAAAAGGAAAAAAATCCCTGATGATATCTGGGTTGCATATCTTACTAGCTTCTCTGGCAAAGTCAAGTGTGTTTGAATTCAAATCTATGCCTAACTAACTTCAAAGTGTCTGATGAAGTGGGATTTTCTCCCGCGAAAGCTCATGCAATAAATAAATCTGTTAGTCTTTGACAGTGCCACAGGACTCTGTTGTTTTTCTGCATACAGGCAGTGGATTGATCTATTGGAGCGTTTGTAGCCTAAAAAGGAAACTTTTTTTCTATTTGAAAATTGCATACTGTGAATATCCAACAATCTTTCAAACTGAGCGTATGTCTAGATTTGTCAAGTCTGTACCTAGGTTCAAGCAAAGTGTTCTCACTATAGTCTTTTCTAACGCAACATGACACCAATTTTAAACATGGGGAAGGAGAAAACTCTCTTGCCCACCTGCAAAAATCCTTATTCAGACATCTGAAGGGATTTTGCTCAAACTTTTTGGCAACTATACCTTAAGAGACAGAGCTTGACACATTTGTCTTTAAAACTATACGTTTGTGAAAGAAGCGTGCATGTGTGCAGAAACAGGAGGTTAAAGTTAATGGGTCACCAGGTGCTCTCAAGTACTTGCTGTAAAACATTGATATTAATGATATTTTACATGGGATTTGGAAAGCTTTCTAATAACTGTTTTGACATAAATAAATCCACAAATTTTACAATGCAGTGGGTAATTTTTTTTTCTTAATCCTTAATGTAGGATTCTTTTTCTTCTCTGGGCATGTCTGATCTCAGCTACAATATGGTTTGGCGTGAAGCTTTGTGATTTTTTTCACATAGTAATATAATCAGCTGTTAGAATGGAGTAGGCACTCTAAATTTAGGCCATATCAAATAAAAATCTTTTAACCTTTGTAAAGTATTGTAATGTGACATTCTTTTTTGTAAACATATTTTTGTTGGGTTTGGGTTTGATGTTCTTATGAGCATGCTGGTGTGGTAATTCAAGTATTTAATACCATTTTTTAATAGTGAAGAACAATTTCCCTCAGTGAATGCAGAATCACCAGAATGTTCTGACATTTTTAATGAGCATGAAATCTGAAGGTAAAGAAAATAGTACTTCTCTGACATTAAGTCATTGCAATTTCTTTAAGGGTCAGATGCCACAAAGTCAGATGAAAGATAAAAGGCAGTACTTACGTCTTTTATATTGACTTGAAAATCAAAATAAATTTTTACTATTTTCTTTCTTTAAACTCTATAGTCACTTTAAATCCCAGTAGAATTGAACATTATATCCAAAAACATTTAAGAAAATGGATGATTTGACATTTTCTGAGCGACAGCCTCCTTCAGACTTTATGCTTATACAGTTCACATTTTTGACAGTACTGGAAACAAGTGTCTTTATGCTTTTCTAGGGCAGTTACGGTGCTTCCCTAGGCAGCCTGCCTAATTACTATTATCCATTCTAGTATGGAAATGTAGAGATGACATTTTCAGTGAAGCTTTTCTTGGACATTTGTTCACAATTATTTTTTTCCATCGTGTAGCTAGTCTTTTTGTTTAGTGTTTTAGTAAATCAGCAAAATATTCAACTTGTTGCATGTAAGATTTCACATTAAATTCAAATAGGAGTCATCGATACTGCTATATTTACAAATTTAATGCCTAATGAGGTTTCTTGAAAAGTATGCTGATTTGAAAACAGTTAATGGTAACTTTCCAACATATTATTATGCTATAATTATTCCTAAGTATGGTACCTGGAGGCTAAATAGAAAAGTGCATGGTTTGCAGTTATCTTACACATTTTGGGAAGGAATTCCAGAGAGATTTCCACATTCCCTTCCTCCTCCCATGGAAATACCATACCATCTTGAAACATTGTGTCGGTATTTTCTTGCCAGGAAATTTCAATCCTCTCTATATTACGAATTAGACCTAGTGAGAGAGACAGTTGTTCCTAGTTAATGTTAAAGTACAGTTCCATGTTGTAGGCTAGACAGTGTTCCCATTCCCTTGTTAAAAATAAGTTTGATCCTCTCTAAAATCCAAGACAGACTGGTGTTTTAAGTGTGTTTGGTGACGACTGAAATTTAGTGTAGCAAGGATTGTATTTTTTTTATGGAAACTTTTCATATTGTTTCCTATGTAGAGTTTATTTTCTATACTAACAAAAAGAAGAATTCAAATGTTATTCAGTAAGAAGCTACACAGTTTAAATAGCACCTTTTTCTTCACATTTTATTTCAGTTGAACTGTGCATGTTTGATAGTCAAAGGGTCAAATTCAGACCTTGCATGAACAGGCGCAATTCCCACTAATCCCAAAAGCGAGGTGAACAGCAGTTGCACCTGTTTACCTGAGGGTTGTATTTAGTCCAAATTTCTTAATGGAATACGTTTAATTAATGTTTATTTCTGGATTTATTTATTCTAGTTGCAGTGTGGAAGATGTATCTTTCTTTCATTTATAATTTTGTATTAAAGTATAAAGAACTAGATGAATATTAAGGATGAGAGAAGGGGAAGAGAAATGTTTCATCTGTCCCTTACATTGATGCATTTTAAATATCAGCAGGTGATTTATTCAGAATTGGAAGTTTCACTCGCTGGTTAGTTATCCATTATGCAGAGTAATAGATCTGTTAATTTGCCATTCTTTATGAACTGCAACTGTCAAGAATGTCAACTTCAATATTAAATCTAATAAGTAGTAAAAACCCGTTACATGAACTTTTATGCAAAATATATATATAGTGTTCTCTACCCACCTTGATTCATTCATATATTTCCTGTAGTAAAAAGAATAGTAAAATAAAAAACCTGTCATTGTTTGGGGTTTTTTTATAGGTTTTTTTCCTTTTTCAGGAGTTATCAGCAAATGAGCGATGTAGCTGTATATGTGATGTTTCAAATACATGAGCTTTGAAATAATCTGTTTAATTTTAAAATCAGATTGTTGCCTTTTACAGCCTTTTGCAGACTTGTATTGTAATTTCAGTATAATTCAGCTTTTAATAGATTTGCAGAAACTAATGAACACTCAAAATGTTTTATTCAAGTTAAAATCCAGCGTGAATTTTGTCATAAGCAAAACACGTGTTAAGATCGAATATTATATGAAAATACTTTCACCACTGTTCAACTGAACAATAAGGTGTATGCATATTAGTCATACAAGTACACTAAACATTTCAGCTAGACTCTCTGGGTGAAAGACAGCATGAAGGAAAAATATATGCAAATAGCAGCAGCATTCGATCTGTATTTACTTTCTTTAGCAAATCATTTTTATTAAATTTAGATGCAAGATATTTGTTCAGCCTAAATAACCCAGAGATGAATGTTGCTATGAATGTACATACCATTAGCTCACATTAATTCATTAGCAGCAGAGCTCTGTGGTACAGGGCTAGTTAGATACATTATTTTTGATGTCTGGATGCTGTAGTTGAATGAGGTTTACTGGATGCATGCTTGTTGCCTTTGTCTGGTGATAGAAGTAATTACTTGATAAAATGAAGTGCATCGCTGTGAACAATTGACCCCTTGGAACAATCCAGACTGGTCAGCAGTCTAAATCCACATTTTAAAGCCATCATTATAGCCTCAAACTTAAGAGTTTCCAGGGTGCAGACAAAGGTGTTGTCTTCCTTCAGTACAAGTCGTGTACCATTTTCTGACTTTATGAAATATTTGAATTGAATAATATTTGAAGATATTGAAAACTCCTCTGGAAATCCATCCAGCCTGCTTTTTGACACCAGAACAATGCGAGATTTGATTTTTGCTATGAAATCAGGAGCATTACAGAAGATCCTAAGACCCTGTGAACGGTCGTGGCTGTCAGTTATTTCCAGGAAAGTAGTCTCTCTGGATGCTAGCTGTTCTTTCTCCCACCTTGATTTCACTGCATCAGCTAAGATCTTAAGCTGAAAAAAATCCGCTTCTTGTGCCAAAAGTTGATTTTCTCGAAACCCCTCTGGTAGAAGTAGTTCTCCGTTTCGTAGGAAGTTCAGAATATGCCTGAAAAGGAGTCCATCTCTGTCTATGAAATAATGACCATCTGCATCCAATGGACAGAGAATTTTTCCGTTTACCACGCCTTCAAGAAAAGAGTCTGGGTACTTGGTTAGTGTTTGTTTTTGTGTAATGTACAGGTATCCACCAACATTGAGAGTAATCGGAGGCATTTTACAGTTCTTGCCTTCCTCAGTACCCTCCAAGTTGTTATGCTTTTCTTCCTGTTCCTTTTCTCTTTTGTTTATTTTTCGCTCCATTCTCAAAGCCACGTAAAGACGACCGCTGTCTTGCCTTGTTCTTGTGCGCTTGAAAAGAGAGATTTTAAAAGCACCTTTATTCAGCACCAGTACGGTGGTGGAATGGCAGTTCTGCTGGTGTGGCACAGGCTGTCAGCTCCGTTTTGCAGTAGGTGGCGTGTCAGCTATGTATGCTGTGAGATATCAGGAGTACAGCTGCTAAGGAGAATTTGCATTTAACTGTATGAGGGCAGAGGGTGGATGTAAAAGCTGTTTAGTTATTTTCTCTGAAGTCTAGTGGGTTTAAATTATTTAAAAATAGCATTTTGAATGACCGAAATGGACAATATGTTTTAATTAATCAGCTAGCTGCATTTTAATATTTACTTTAAAATGTGCTTATAATGTGCAATTGCTAAAGCATGTTTAGCCCTGAGAGTGGTGGTGGTGTAGCATTTTTTGCCTTTTTAGGTATTTCTCAGTTTTATACAATGCCTTTACAAAAAGCAAATTGTTACTGTTTAAGGTACATCACCTAGTTCACCTGTTTTCAGCCATGTGTTTAATTTATGTATAAAACACACAGGGGCTTAAAAATTTATGAGAAAATATTTCAAAGTGGTGTTATAGGGCAGTTATCTAATTGGTTTAGCATGTAATGAAAACTCACACTGAGGTATCTATATTACTATCAATGAGGTAGCTATTGCTGAGGTAAGGCAAAATATGTAGCCTTTACAAGATTGTGTATCCCTTAACATAAAAAAAGTCTCTTTACCAGAGATTAAAAACTACCTTTAAAAAAAGGCACATTTATTACTTATATTTGTAATTTTTAAATATCCAGTGTTAGATTTCACAGGTTATCTTGTATTCAATCAAATAAACTCTGTTGCCATGTGGAACAAAGGGCTAGTGTGCCTACAGAAGTCTTTGAATATCATGTAATAATATAGCTTAGCAACACTTCAGTAAGAGAGAAAACATTGAAAGAGTATACTTGAATCAAATGGCTGTCTAATTTCTTTGTAGGAAGCTGAGATTAAAGGTTCATTTGAAATTGCCTTTTTAAAAATGATTTTCCCCTTTAAACATTTGCAGCTGGAGAGAGGAAAGGGAAATCTGTACAACCGTTTATGTATTTTCTTAGGGAGTGTGCAGGAGATGGAGGGTAGTGTATGCAGCTTGCATTCCAAAGCAAGGTAGAGATTTAACACTTACCTTAGCCTGAACAGAGAAATCAGAGATTCTGGTTTTGATATTGGTTTTTGTTTTGTTAAGACTATATTTTTCAATTTACAGGCACGTATCTGTAGCTTTGGCCAGTTAACAATAAAGTCAATTATCCTTTTGTGGAAAAGATTTTCTATGCCTTTGTTTATATGAAGACTTTTCAGACTGCTCCCAGTAAATATGTTAGCAATTATTTATAGCTATTGTAGAAACATTGCTATAATGATGTGATTTTTTTTTTTTAAATTGATGGCTATGTGGCTATTGAGGCAGATAACATACTGATTCTATTTGTTGCCTCTATACCTCAATATCTTCACTCCAAAGATCTGCTCTGCTAAATCTTTTGTCTGCTGCTATATATACCATATTACACATTATTTTATTAATTAGACTCTTTGTATCAGGAATTACAAAGTCAGAGTTCAAATTTAACACTTCGATGTCTTCACTGTGTTTTGTAGCACTTTAATTTGAAGAGATTTTAATCATTTCATAACTCTTGAATATACTAACCTTTTGAAAATCAACTCTTCAGACTGTTAGTAAGGGTTAATAAAGATATTTGGAAATAGAGAGAAAAAGTGTGGTGTAGTTTCGACAAGCATGATGGATAATATTTTGGCACTGTAGGAGACTTGCAATTAATAGTCAAGTGATAGAATCCATTTGATCTGCTCAAGTTTGATGTGGGTTTTAATCTTACAACCATCTGTCAGAATCGTAGTGGTAATTGATACACCCTATGATTGACTCTGGGGTCATTCCATCTGGCATGATCTTGTCACCTCTTTGAAGCTAAACTGAGTGCTAGATGGGAGATCTCCAAGAAAAGCCCAGATATGTAAAAGGCTATGAAGTCTTTCATGGCAAGCGGGGTTGTATAAATTTAAGACAAGGCAGATGGAAAACACTATCCATTCCTTAGCTTCATATGCTCATAGTCTTCTGAAAGCTCTATCTCTGGGGCCAAAATTTTCCAGGTTTGTCTATAGTTAGTATTTTTGAAAGGTCAGACAAAATCCCTGTTTAGAGTATAAAAATGTCAGCAAGCTGTTAGCTGCAGACCTCAGAAATGGGGATGGGGCTGCGCGAGAATGGAGGAAGAGGAGGAGAGAGAGTCTCTCTCTCTGGGAATTTATAGGCTCTGCTGCTGAGTCAAGGAGAATGTCAGGTGTGCATATCCTTAAGTTTATGAAAGCTGGGTAAAAGAATTAGTCTTCCAAATCATACCTCGCACAACCTTAACACTGCCATCTTGCAGTTGGCAATAGGCAATACAACAAAAAGACACCTTGCTGTCCATAAAATCTGCAGTTTTTTGTGGTGTTTGTGCTTTGACATTCTTCACACAACCGGTTAACCCTTACTGTATTATAGTAGTTGTATTGATACAGGAATTAGTTGCAGTAAGTTGCAGTATGGATACAGGAATTAGTTGCAGTAAGGGTCTCAACTGCCATCTGAACAGGGAAGCAGCTTCCCTAGAGGAATCAAGGATCCTTTTTTTTTTCTCCTGGGGGAGAGGGGCTATGATGTTCAGGAGGTCAAAGTGGATGATCGCAATGGCTCTTATCACAAAAATCAAAGTGTGTGTGACAGAGTTGCTAAAAATATCTGTTGGGTTTTAGGACCACTAGAAAGACTGTGACCTCTGGAAGACTTTTCACTGGGCATGTCAAGAGATAAAAGTGAACATAAAACATATGTTATGAACATATGTTTATGAACATGTTTATGAACATGAACACATGAACATTATGAACATGAACATATGAACATGTTTATGAACATAAAAGTGCTTTATCTCATTCTAACTCCTACATATTCTAAGTGCCCAACACAAAACCTGCACCTGCACTAGCATGAACTTACTGTTTAACAGCTAATCTTCTAAAGAGCTCATGGAGTTATTTAGGAATCGAGGTCCCTGAACAGCTCCATGTGTGGACAAGCCCCATATACTCTAAGCTCTGGTCTATACTATGGCATGATTTTGGCAGCAATCAAAGGGACTTAAAATACCTTGCATACCTCCCTCTGATTGCCTACTACCCATTTACCACGGTGTTTTCAGGGAAGGGGTTTCCCTCCGACACATCGCTACTTCTTCTGCAGGGGTAGTTTTACTGGATTGGCTTCCTGATCGACTGAGCAGGTCTTCACAGTCGATCAGGGAGATCAATTTGACAGCAGTGAATTTGCCATCGTCAGTAAATATAAGCCCTAAAATACACACTCATGCTCAAGACTGTCTTGAAAATAGCAGTGCCTCATTAGAATCCATGGTAGAGTTAGTGATGCAAATTTAGTATCATTTTGTCAAGGGATTCCCAAAACATGGTACCCTTTTTTAAAAAAAAAAAAGGAACTGAATGAAATTGTCTGGTTCTTCTAATTTTTGTTTTTGCACACACCTGGAATTCAAACTATTACACTGATCCACCTCAAGTTGGTATTGCCTCGCTGAATTTGAACTCAGCTGGTCCAGCAGACTACCACTACAAAAAGCAATATTTACCACGTTAAGGGCTCAAGTTAACTCTATAAAGTGGCTAGAGGCTGGGTGATGTAGGCTGTATTTGGAGTGCAGTCCATGAAGATTTTGCTCTGTTGGTGAAAGAATGAGGAGTTAAAACAATATTTCTTATTATACTTTGTGACTGGAGGAATCTGTCTATATACAGCTTATGAATTCCAGTTTGAAATTATTAACTATATATCTCTGTCAAACTGCATACTCCGTTTTCAGTATGGAGCTTCTCTGCCTTCTGTATTTTTTTACCTCAGTGTTGGACTGAAATTCCAAAGGATAATGGCACAGGGCTAACAAATGGAGAGTTGTTAAACCTTAGTAGTTTTCTAATCACATAGAAGCACCCTTGAGCAGAGTTGGCTACTGCCCCAAAAGGACTAGGCTGCCCAATTGGGCTGGTACCTAAGCAGTGGATCACTTGCTATGGGACTTAAACATCTGATGAGGTTTATCAGAGCATCACTTCGTAAAGCAAACTTGAGGTAATGAAACAAAAGGGCCACTGACTGGATGTTTTAGAGAGAAAGAGAAGAGACCAGATAGATTGTAAGTTCTAGATGAGAAGTCTTAGGCAAGGGGAGAGGAATGATCTTGGGCTCCCTAGAACCAGTGTTCTCTACCTTTTGCGGCCGTGACACTCTTGATGGCACATCGCGACTCTACAGGACACACCAGCCCACCCCTCCAGACAAATCCAGCCATCTCCTCAGTTCTCTGGAACACAATGCTGTGTGGTGACGCAGTAATGTATCCTGACACAGTGGTTGAGAACTGCTGCCCTAGAAGACAGCCACCCAAGTCCTGAAGAACTCTCCAAAGTGATGAAGAAGCTGGGGCAGAGATGATGTGTTATTGTAGATCTGTATAATTTTTTGTGATGGCTAAAGTATATGGTAATTACATTCATTATCTTTTTTTCAGAATATCTGGGTTATGTTCTTCAGATATAATGTGACTCTGGAGGAAAACTGTAAGCCAGAGTGCCAGAAGTGTTGGAGCTTGCGAATGGGTGTGCTTAAGCATTTGAGGTGTCTTGAGGGTCAGCCCTGGGTCTTGGTGATACATTAAATGGATTAAGAATTGACTATCGGACAGATCCCAAAATAGTTGCCAATGGGAAATCATCAGTGTTTCTCATGGGTTTGAACAAGGATCAGTATGAGGCCTGATGCTATTCAACATGAATCAATGATATGGAAGTAAATGTAAAATCACTGCTGATAAAATGGACAGGTGACACAAAGATTGATGGAGAGATAAATAATGGCAAAGACTAAACTATCTTATGGAGCAATTTGTAATGCTTGGTAAACTGGACCCATTCAAAGAAAATAGAACCAAATGCAAAGCAATACATCTGTGGTCAAGGAATGGAAGCCAGACCTACAAAATGAGGGGAGCTGTATCCTGGAACGCAATGACTCTGAAAAGAATTTAGGGGTCAGAATGGACAGGACTCTCAATATGAGCTCCCAGTTTAATGCTCTGGGGAAAAATAGGTTAATGCAATCTGAAGATATATAAACGGGGGCAGTGAGTAGAAGGAAGGTGATCTACCTCTGTACTTAGGGCTTGTCTTCACAGATGGCGGCAAATTTGCTGCCATCAGATCTACCTTCCTGATTGACTGATCTGTGAAGACCCGCTCAGCTCTGTTGATCGGGAAGTCGATCCTGGAAGACCACCTCTGGCAACTGAAGTAGCACTGAGTCAAAGTGAAGGTGCCTCCTTCGACTCAGAGCAGTGGAAGTACAGGGTGTAGGGAAGTTGAAGGGTGATGTGCAAAATATTTTAAGTAGCTTGTGCATCTCCCTTCGACTGCTGCTGAAAACAAGGGGCAGTATAGACCTGACCTTAGTGTTGATGAAACATGCTGGAATATGACATCCATTACTGGTGTCCACACTTTAAAAAGATGGTGAAAAATTAGAGATGGTGCAGAGAAAAGCCACAAAAAAAATGTTTGAAGATGAGAGAGACATACAGAGCTCAATCTGTATAACTTATTGAAAAGATGGAAAGGTGATTTGATAATAAGTATCTTCAGGGGAAGAAAGTACTGTGTACTGAGGGGCTCTTTAACCTAGCAGAAAAAGGCATAACTAATTGCTGAAAGGTGAATCCAGTCAAATTCAAATTAAAAAAATTAGGCTCAGATTTTTAACAATCAGGGTGGTTAACTGTTGAAACAAACTACTAAAGGAAATGATGAATTTTCCTTTTGATGTCCTCAAGTCAAGACTGAATGCCTTTCTGAAAGTCATACTTTAGCTAAATAGAAGTTACTGGGCTCCATGTGGGGTAACTGGATGATATTTAATGACCTGTGATATACAGGAGGTCTGAGTGGGTAATCTAATTGTCTATTCTGATTTTTAAACCCTATGAGTCTATGAAAGAAGAATGTGTTTTCATGCATCTTCAGCTTTGACATGCACAGCGCTGTCAGAAAAGTCAAATTCTACTTTCTGGTTATTGTGAAGGATTTTATTAATTCCTTAAGCAAAGCAAAATGGTATAAATACAACCATGTTAAATGCCTGAGGTCAGATAATTGTTCTTTGCACTGTCATTAGGGAGACCAGAGTTAGATTTTTAGATTTCAATAATAAATAATTCAGTTAGCAAGGCACGGGAGAAGCAACAGATGTAGTGTACTTAGAGAGAGAGTGTGACCTGTGTTGCTCAGCAGAAATCCCTCCAAGCATTTTGTTTTTTCCTTGAGGAAAGCCATCTGAACGGGATGGCGGCAACACACTGCCCTAAAGCAAAGAGAAGTTAGTGATTCTTCTGACTATTGAGGCCGTCAGCCCCTTTCCTTTGAAAGCACATTTGAAAATAATTCTACAAGCTTGGCTTAATACATCAAAGTTAGGATGCTTAGAGCTGAGAGAAAAATTTTCTTCTTACCATACCTGGCTTTGGAATGGGCTCTCCAAACAGAGCATTCATTTGGATGTGTTGTATTGTTTACACACAGTATGGAGGATAGGTATGAAAGGGGCATAGTTCGCAAGGTGGTATTTATAATGTGTTCTAGACATGGTCACCTGTGTTAGCTTTCTGAACTGTACTACTTTTGGGTAATTTTTTATTTCCTAGAGTCACTGCTCTTGCTCCAGACAAAAGCTTATTGCCCCCAAAGCACAAAGTGGCTGTGTATTGCAGACGGCTGGGTACAGAACACAGAGTTCTTTATATTTTACAGCTTGGAAAGATAAACTTATAGTACAAACACTTTCTACATTATTCATTCCTTCCTTGCCATATAAAAGACATGTTCCTGCCGGAAGGAGCTCACATTCTGAAATACTAAGGACATGAAAGAACAAAACAAAACAGAATAAAAGTAATATAAGGATAGGTGTTTGTGCTTTATATATATATATAAATGAGGTTTTTAAAAAATGGAAATGAATAATAAGGTAAAAGCTGAGATTTTGTTGTGACCTGCCGCCGAGTCCAGCCTTGATACCACAGTCCTCATGGAATTAGACAACGATCCAGGATATCTTTTTATCCTCACCATTATGTGTATAATTGTATGCCTTATTTATGACGTACTGTCCAAATAGTGTGCAATAAATAATTTTATAGGGAACTTTTAAAATTTGTACCATTAGCTTTTTGCAGTCCTCATCATCATAGTGCCTTATAAATATTTAATGACTGTATTTTTGTAACCCCCCTGTGAGATAGGGAGGCATTATCCCTATTTTATAGACGAGGAACTTAAGCAGAGTAAAGCCAAGAGTTTTATAGAAGTGTGTCCACTGACTTTGGGTGCCTCAGTGATGGGGTGCTCTTCCTAAGACACTTCTACACTGCAATTAAAAACCTATGGCTGGCCCATGCTAGCTGACTGCATTTCGCAGGGGTTGGGCTAAGAGGCTGTTTAATTGCAGTGTAGACATTCAGCCTCAGGCTCTAGTATCCTGCGAGGTGGGAGGGCCCGAGCCTGAAGGTCAGTGAAACAGTCCCTTAGCCCAAGCATCCTGAGCCTGTTAGCTTGGGCCAGCCACAGGTTTTTATTTGCTGTGTAGACATACTCTCTGGGACTAATTTTTGAGAGCTTCTGAGCCTCTGCAACTCCTATTGGCCTATATTTGAATTGGAAGCTTCACTCTTCTGAAAATCAGTCCCTATGTGTTTCCTGTTTGACACCCTAAAAATGAAGACCACCTAGTTATTGGCCACTTCTGAAAACTTCGGTGTCCGTGACTTGCCCGATATCACATAAGGTATCTGTGGCAGAGCTAGGAGTGAAGCACAAGTTCTGTTTCAGACAAGGTACAGATATCAAGAGTATCATTCTTCAGCGCTCTCTAAACTGTCTGAATAGTACCAGATATAAAGATTTGTATTATGCTTTTTAAATTGAGCATAAATAGTAAGACAGTAGTTGAAATGGTGAATGGTGTACATTTCTGTGTTTTATGCTTATATGTTTCTTTCTATTCAAGACAAACTTTCATTGGAAGGCATAGTGGTTCAACGTGCTGAATGCAGACCTGCAGCTAATGAAAACTATATGAAACTGAAAAGGTAGGTCTCTGTCTATCATCACTGAGTCTGTTTTTTCAGTGTCCTGTTTTGATATTTTATCTCCTTTCCTGGTAAGAACCAGATTATTTCCTAAAAAGTATATGTCTTATTTGCTTGATTTTTTTTTTTGTTTGCTTTTTTAAAATAGGGTTTAAAATTGGATTTAGGTATAACAGAGTATATAGTGTATGTATATAAATACATCTCAATTCGCGCATATATATGGGTGTATGTAAACTTTAATATAGAAGGCAAAAAAAAAAAAGTGTGGTTTAAAGGTGTTTATTGGCATGGGTAGCATGATGATCAGAATAAGTAGCGCTGAAGATGGCCCAAAATGAGTGCCAATAAAGCCTTATGCTGTAGTGCTCCATTATGTAGTGAGCACACTTGAGAACATGGGAATGGCCATAGTGGGTCCAACCAATGGTCCATCAGGCCAATATCCTGTCTTCCAATAGTGCTTGGTGTCAGATGCTTCAGAACATGACAGTTTATCAAGTGATCCCATGCCTTCTGTGTAGTCCAAGCTTCTAGCAGTCAGAGATTTAGGGACACCCGGAGAATGGTTTTTCATCCCTGATCCTCTTGGCAAATAGTCACTGATGGGCCAGTCTTCTGTGAATTTATCTAATGCTTTTTTTGAACTTAGTTATACTTTTGACCTTCATGTTATCCCCAGCAACGAGTTCGACTGGTTGACTGTGTATTGTGAAGAAGTACTTCATGTTTGTTTTTAAACTATCTGTTAATTTCATTGGGTGACTCCTGGTTCTTGTGCTATATGAAGGGTAAATAACACTTCCCTATTCACTTTCATTACACCATTCATGATTTTATAGACTTCTTCCATAACCCTCCTCCCTCTCTATGGTCTCTTTTCTGAGATGAACAGTTCCAGTCTTTCTAATCCCTCCTCATATGGAATAATTTCTATAATCATTCTTGTTGTCCTCTGTACTTTTTCTCATTCTAATCTGCCTTTTTTGAGATGGGGCAACCATAATTGCATTCAGTGTTCAAGGGATGGGCGTACCATGCATTTATATAGTGGCATTATGATATTTTCTGTCTTATTCTCTATCCCCGATCCAAATTGATTCCTAACATTGTTAGGTTTTTTTGGCTGCTGCTGCACATTGAGCAGATGTTTTCAGAGAACTATCCACAATGACCCCAAGATCTTTGAGTGTTGACATTTAATTTAGACCCCATCATTTTGTATGTATAATTATGTATGTATATATGTTCCAGTGTGTGTAATTTTGCATTCAACACCAAATTTCATCTGCCCTTTAAGTTGCTATATTATCCAGTTTTGAAAAAACCTTTTCTAACTCTTTGCAGTCAATTTTGAATTTAAGTTTATTCAGACATAGTAATCCCACCTTCTAAAGTTCAGCCTTCCAGTAGGACTTTGAAAATTTCCTTGGATTATTTTAATTAAATGGAGTGTAACTTTCTGATTGTCCTAAATCAAGGGTTTTCAAACTTTTTGCTTGGGACCAAGTTGAAAAAAATAATTTGTGCCCACGACACAGTAATACGTCTTTGAGCAATGTATTCCAGTCTTTTGGCAGTGGCAGTAGGCGGAGCCACAGCCCAGCACCTGAGGGTCTGCAACCCAGTACTGGATCCTGACCCGTGGTTTGAAAACCGCTATCGTAAGTGACTTTTGCTGGTGGTCTAACTAAGAGGACAGTCAACCAAAATTGTGGATCATTTTTAGTGTTAGCAGGAGTTTCCTTCTAAACTAAGCTTTAAAAGATCCTTCGTGATTCAGAAATAGTAAAGGCTTATCAGAGAATCCTTATACTTAGCTAGGAAAAATAACTGGTAAAAATTTTAAATGTTCCAAAGGGGTAGCCATGTTAGCCTAGTCCAGCAAAAAAACAAGAAGTCCTGTGGCACTTTTAAAGACTACAAATTTATTTATCGCACGAGCTTTCGTGGGAGAAAATCCCACTTCATGAGTCGCTTAAAGATGGGGAACGTACCATCCCATGAAGTGGGATTTTCTCTCACGAAAGCTCATGCAATAAATATGTTTGTTAGTCTTTAAAAGTGCCACCAGCTTCCTTGTTTGTTTTGCTGCTAAAAGTTTTGGAACTGGAACTTAGGCTCCTATTGGGAGTCACTCAGGAGCATCTGAAAATTTTACCTCATCTGTACAATCCATTATGTAATTCACATTGGATCTTTCATGTTCATGAGGGTGAGAGAGAGAAAGATCTGCAGGTTAATGGTGTTGTATTTTTTTTAAAGTGGTTTGTTTTATCAGTTCTAAATTTATCTTCCAGTTTAATTAGATATCCTCTTACTCTTGGCTCGTGAGGGGAGGTAAATAGGCGAGTTTGGTTTACTTTCCCTATATCATTAATTAATTTTGTGTACCTCTGTTATGGCCTCTTATTTATCTTCTCTCTAAACTAACAGTCCCAATCTTTTCATTATTATGTGTCTGTCCATCCGTGCATATAATTTTATTCACTGGTTTCCTGTAGTTTCTGCAGGCTCACTGTTGCAGCTGCTTCACAGTGTGGCTGCTGTCACGGTTGCTGCCACTGATAGAGAATGCAGTTAGATTCTGAATCTATGCCGAATCTTTATTGAAGGGAATTGGTTTTAATTTGGCAAATTTAAATATATTCTTTATCTGTTTCTGAATTGTTTTAATCACACTTCCTGAGCAGGGCTGGATTAAGACGTGCTGAGGCCCTAAACTGTGTCAAGATTCAGAGGCCCCATACCATAACAAATATAGGTAAACAGTGTATTACATTATAACAGAAAGGGCAATGAAAAAATAAATGATATACCGTTATATTTGCATATATACATAGGCAAAGATGCAATGAAAAACAACTAAGTAAAATATACATCTTGCAAAAGGCCTTATTTGCATTATCAAATATCATATGATAAATCTTCTTAGTTATCTCTGACATATTTCGAGACCCCCCCATAATATGAGGCTCTAAACCATGGCTTGCTTGGTTTGTGCTTAAATCCAGCACTGTTCCTGAGCTTGAACAGTTTTTTAATTTTTGTAAACTGTCTCCTATCGTACCAGGTTCATGTGGGAAGATCATAACGGGGTAAAAAAGAAACTGACAGTTGTAATAAAATATTGTCCTAACTTTGAACTGGTTTGCATTTTACATTCTGATGTCTTGTGTACAAACACCCTTCCCACCCCAGACTATCATTTCTGTCTGTTGTCACAGTGAATTCCTGCCGGAGCAATAACACAGAGTAAGAAAATGAAAGCAACATTTCTTCTGAGAGAAGAGCTGTTATCTCTTGTGGGAAAGATGTCAGGCTTTTCTGATTAGATTTGAACTTCTCACATTGGTCAAAGAATAGAAATCTCTGACAATGAGTGGAGTCAAAAACTCTGACCTGGTAGAACCTAGTTTGATATTTAGCAGACCTGCTAATCATAATCTCAGAAGAAACTGTTACTTTGTCCACTTTTCCTAGTGGGAACAGTAGGAACATTTTGTCTAGCTTCCTTTGATCTCTCCAAGTCTCCACATGCTACAGAACGTATTGAATGCTGTTACTTGTTTTGATATAGTGTACAGCTAAACACTGGTTTTGAGACTGAGTTTCATAAAACTTCTTCCCTTCACATTTTTATTTACTATTTTACTTTAGAGGAGATAAGCTCTACAGAGGTGGAATGTATTAATATTAATAAAAACGAACAAACAACAAGGATCATCAGCTAGGCTTTTACTTCTCTTGCAGTAAGGTTAGTGCAGGAGAGAAGAACAAAGCTATAAACTAATCAAAAACAAAACATTTTGAGGTATCACTAGTGAAAACAGTTTGCCTATATAGGACAGAATATAAATACTAAAAGAGTTTGCCACTGGAAAAAACCTGATTGTTTTATCAAAATTCTCTAAAGAGAATGTGATTAAAATCATAAAGAAAAGCTACCTGAGCAAACATAAAATGTAAACTTAAAGAAAAAATGGACATTAAATCATTCCAAAATAGCTGCTATATTTAAAAAAGAAACTAAAATTTTACACAAATATATTGAATGTCTGGAAGTCTGGGCCAACCATGAGCATGCTCAGTACCAATGAAATTTAATTACTGTTCACTGGACAAGTTGCTGACCTATTCTTTAAAAATCCTGACTGTGCTGACTGACTGACATTTTAATTTATAGCTGAAAATGAACACCATATTCTGATGTCAGGTTCTTTGCAAACAGCAGCACAAGACATGGATAATTTGCTTGGTCTGTTACCTTGCTACATTTTCCCTCTAGCTCTGCTCAGGCAGTTGGCCTCTATATTGCCCTACAGAATAAGTGCATATGGTTATTTCTTCGTGCACTCCTCCCAAAATATTATGTGTCACAACAGCTGATCAGTTATTTGATACAGGCCATTTTTTATGTGTAACCTCAGGTTTGATCTGCTTGACAATCAGTGTACCCAGTATTCTTGAGGATGTAAATTAACATCTTGTCCCTGGAAATACAGCATATGTACATAAAACAATGTACTGGTTTTATTTTTGTTTTTTAAAAACAGCTCATTTTGATGCCAAAAACTAGGACAATATCTTCTAGTTGTGTAATAAAATTTTAGCGCCTTGTTTTATTTGAGCATATTATCTTATAGGACTTGCATGAAATTTTTTGAAGTTTGGGTTTGCTAGGAAGAAAACCTGTCCTTGGGAGATGTATTCTGTCTTTCCACAAAGCACCTTGGCAAACAGCAACAACAAAACTACTATCTCTAGTAGTGAATACTTCAAATATTTTCAATATAGTTAATAAGCAAACACTACTTAAGCTTCCTGCCCCATCTTTCCCTAATTCATAAGAGCTTTTCCTTAGTGTATTAGGTTAGTGTATAGACTATAGAAAGAGAGGGGAGCAAGAAAGTTAGAGTGTTATTAAACATGTTGTTGAAATAAAGTGAATTCAGTAATAAGGTGGAGTAGATAAATAATGGATTAGGGGAGTGAGGATATCTGGAGTCTGTTTGATTTGGCTACCCTTCTGGAACTTGTTTTTGATTTGCCACTGACCTGCTGACTGAATTTGGATAAGCTACTTCACATTTCTTTGCCTCTTCTATGTCCACCCTTTGTCTATCTCATCTGTTTAAACTATAAACTCTTTGCAGATGGATCCATCTCTTACTATGTGTTTGTACTGCAATACAAATAAGTCTTCTCTTTTTAAATGAAATTCAAAATATAATATGAAGAGACAAAAACTAGGAAATGTTTATGCAAGAGGGAGAGTTATCTCTTGGAGGGTCTTGTTTAGGAAGAAACATCTTCTTGACTAACTGATGAAACTACATCAAAACTTAGAAAATCTTCAAGTTTGTCGTGGCTCAGGTATAACCACAACAAGTATTTTTACCTTTCAGAACTCCCCTTTCTCTCCCCAGCAACCTAGTTAGGAATTCAATTAAATACTTCTCTTTTGTTTACTCCCAAAATAACCCTGTTTGTTAATCATTAGCTGTAGGTATCCAGATGAGTACTGGCAGCTTTATTAGAAGAAAACTGAAATTTCTTCTGTTCTTAGATTTCCGAATGATTTAATCTCCCATGGAGTATAATAGTTAGGAAAATTGACAGCTGTGCAGAAAGCACAGGATGTAGTTTCTTGAGAATATAGTGCCATTTTCTTCACCATTCAGAAAGAGTAGGTTTTCTTGCTAACTAGATTGGGTAACTTATCTTTGTTGTTGTTTATTACCACAAATGCACCGTGTTATGGTCAGGGTGAAGCTGTACCTTTGTCCTCTCTGTCTCCCCATGGACACCCTTTCCAAAGGCTAGGCCTATACCTGTGCATCTTTGAGTAGAGTCCTATAATTAACTCCACTTTTACTCTGATATGACCAGCTGACAGCACACTACCAGTTGGATTTTGGCCCCTGCTTAGACTTTTCTCTGGGTGCCTGTGGTTGGTATGAAAATGCAGCAACACTGAACAGTTTGTTCAAAACAGAGTATGGATTATTTGTTGATAGGGACATCACAAACAGAGAGAAGGGTTAATAGGAACAAAAGTCTATGTATATATTCCTCTTTGAGTTCTTTTCCATATAAATTCCACTGATTTTCCACTGTCCTTGCACCCTGTGCGCTCACGTTTCTATTCTTTTGGCCAGCAGTGTCTCATGGGAGTGCATTGAGGGGCATGCATGCTCTTAGAGTGTCCTCATGCTCCCAATTAAATTTAAGAATTGTTCCTCTTATGAGGCAGAAGTGTGTCCTTAAGAATGGGCCAACCAGATGCCTTTTGTGTCTGCCCTTCGTTGACATTTGTCCCTTTGTAAGTGGTTCTCAAAGAGAACTGCAGAAAATTAGAGAGGCACATTTTAAGATGTTTTTAATGGAAAAACCTGAGGGTCCACCCTCAGACTACAGAGTCCCTGAAGCAGAAAATCCAGAGAATTGTCATCTAAAAGTGCTCCTGACACCTCGTTAGCAGACTTCTTTGTATATGTCTCCAGGCAATCTTATTTCTCGTAACACCTCTCCAAGCAGGGGGGCAAGGGAGCATTCTGTTGCTAAAGGGAAGAGATCTAATTCTCTCTCATTTATGTTCTGAGACACAAACCTTCCCATTTATCTGCTGAAGAGAGTACCGCAAGACCTAAGGCCTTGTACACACTACAGCGTTATTGTGCGAAAACAAGGACAGCGTACGCACATGAATGCTCCTCGCTGTGCAACAGCAGCCCTGTTATTGCGCAATGATAAAACCACCTAGATGAGAGGCATAGTGATCATCACGCAATGCCTGTCGCACGACAGAGGTAGTATGTATGGTTATTGCACGTTAAATGGCTTCCGGAAATGTCCCAGAGTGCCAGTCAAGGCCCCTCTGGGACACCAAAGCTTGTCATACTTGTCAATTTCCCTGCTGCCACCAGGGACCCGGGAACCCCAGCAGCTGGGGCTCTGCTGCTGCTGAAACCCCAGCAGCTGCTACATGGCATGGTGGGATAGATGCCCACCATGCACTGCTCCTTGTAATGAAAATTCAAAGGAGCGTGTGAACCCTCCTTTTCATTGCAAGGAGTGTTGTGTGGATGGGGGAAAGCATTGTATTATAATGCTTTCATTGTCTTGCAACACCTTTATTGTGGGACAAGTCTGTAGTGTGTACATGGCCTAAGAAAGGTCCTTCGGTCACACAGGCTCTGGACTTCCATACACCATCATGCCAAGTCGCCTTGTAGGTCCTGTCAAATGAAAGTGACCTGGATTCTGCAATACTGTTCTGCTACACACAAGCCTGGGAACTCAAATGTTCAAAAGTGTCAGTACCAAGTCCCATTGCCTGGATTTTGAACAATTTTACTAACACCCTCCTATCAGATCCCTCTAGGTATCTACAATCCAGAAAAGATCAAGACAACAGGATTTTGAAAAGGCCACTCTATAGGACATGGAACACAAAAATTAGATCCCTTTGGAAACAAAATCTGCAAGTGTGCAAATGAGTGCTTGGTAAAATGACCTTTTGAATTATGAAAACTTCTCAAAATTTACTGACAAGATTCTGTAGGACTGCAGAGCCAAAGTTAAATATCACTGTTTTCCAAAAGACAGCTAGTTGTATGCACTTCACTGCAAGAAGATATAACAGCCCAGTGAATTCCAGGTTAGTGTAGAAGATCTAACTTTTGAGGGATGTTGGTGATTCAGTACAAGACTGATGAGGCCTTATGTCCTTTGAAGTACTCTCATATGTCTGTAAGATCTTTGGGTTTATTTTCCTGCTAGCAGGAGGAAACCAGCTACGCTCTAGTCAGCGTATTATCCTCAGTACAGACTTTCTGAGCATCCAAGAAGGCATCAAAAGTTCTACAGGAGGAAATTGACAGCATCCTCTAGGTCGTCTGGGTACCTAGCTGCATATTCAAGGCAGAAAATTTGTCTTCTAAGGAACGCCCGACAGACAGCTTCTAGTGGATTGTTTACTATCTCCTCTCCCTTTTGCAACTGTCTTTTTTTCACTTTCGTGGGTTTTGACGTATTATAATAGACTGTTAGGTAGAGCTGACTTTCTGCCTTCAGTTTTATACCATTCTCACCCCCTTTCCCTGTCTCTTTTCTGGACTCTTCTATGAGCTATATGCTCATAGCAGAGAGATGAAGGACAGCGACACTGAATTCAGTACATACGTTTTACTCAGCCGTACTCCATTGTAGAAGCATTGCATTCTTTATTACTTAGCCTTATTGCTTAGTCTCCGAGCACTAACCTTGATCACTACTTGTAACAATCAGCGGAACATACTTTGGGAAGCACTTGAAGAAATTATTCTTTACCTTACAGTAACTGTGGTTCAGCGCTGTGTTCTATTAAGATACGTTCCATGACTCATCATCCTTCCCTGCTACTGTATAGACTAGGAACTGAGGGCAATTGGGGTTGTCCCACTTTATGTTCATTCAGGAACATGAGGACATTTAGGGCATAGGCACAGCCCTACTGGACATTGCTGGCCAAAAGAATCTGAACTTGAATGCACAGGACACAGTCACACCATCAGTGGAATATGCATGGACAAACATGTATCTTGAAGAACCCTGTACGGTATTGTCTTAGTTAAAATCAGCCTTAGTTCTCACTTGATCCAGACAAAGCCTTCCAACACAAGGCCTCAAAACCTCCTAAGAACAGACCTTGGAACAAGAGTAGGAAAGGTTTGCTTTACTCTATGGTATGACTCTCTTGCAATATTTGGCCTGAGATAGCAAATTTGTTACCAGGGTCTAGAGACCTGAATTGATCTACAAGGAACTGCATCCTGTCCTTCCTCCTTTCTTTTTGGATGTTTGAACTGGTATAACTATGGACTGCTAGAGCCTTAAAATCACCCACAGATGCTATCAGGTACAATTTCAGTTCCTGCAGTTCCTCATCTTCCATCCCTGTCCATCTTCAGGGGTCTTGTTTTAAGAGATACTGCTCACATATTTTGTGTTCTAATCCCAACTCTGTTGCTAATCCCTGTTGTGGCTTTTGGGAAGCAATTTAACATCTCTTTCTCAATCAGAAAAATGGGTTTAACTTCATGCACCTGGCAGGTGATGATGGTTTCTAAATCAATTCTAAGATGTAAAGCAACTTGCCAGTGCTAAATTTTAGTATTTTTAATTTATGCTTGTACAAGTATTTACAGTAGTAAAATCCGATTCATGTAAAAACTGGCCTTTTCAATGACAGATGGATAGATCCAACACAATTGTGTTCAGATCAGACTATTTTCAGCCTTTCAAAAAATCCTCCTGTGGATAGCTAGAGTAGGGATCTGCATGCATACTATTTTTCTACATGCAAAGTGAAAACATGAGACTTTTAGGATGGTAAAGTGTGTAACTTCATGACAGCGGAGAAGGTGACTTTTTACAATAAAGTAAGAGAAACTGTCCTTAAATAGTGGTGGTAAACCAATTGGGAAAACCGTCACCCCTTTAATTGGGCAGCATTTCATGATCCTCATACTGTACCTAGCATCTTCAGAAAACCACATTTCAGAAGTCTTAAATGTGTCAGGTGTCGTGTGTTTATTGTTGGCATGATGCAATTACAGCATCTGTCTGTGCAAATGCAGTCTTTGATAGAGTATTGCTAATTAAATCCTTGGAGGATTTATCTTCAAATCCTGTGAAACTGAATCATACAAATATAGTCCATTAAATTGTTCCAGATTGCCATATCTTCTTTTGATTTGTCCTTGCATAGGAGTGAAATGTAGTCTTAAAATCTTTAAATTAGACCCATATTCTAGCAGAAATAAAGAGAAACATAAAGTATACTTGGGCTATTGTATCAGTTACTGAAAAACAATTCTCAGAGGGTTATGAGGAGAAACAGCCCAGCCCAGCTATGTTGCTATGTGTTGGAATGAGTGGCAGTTGAGGGAAGTATTTTAAATCTCTGTCTAAACTATGTTTTTACTCTGTGTAGTAGTATGTTAAAATTGTATGTTTTATTACTCTTTCCTTTTTCTAGTCGTATTAATTTATACAAAGACAAATGATGAAAAGGAAGTAGGGTGCAAATCTGAAGATTTATCAGCACAAGTATTTTTTCAGTACAAATGATATTGCTCATGATTTAACAAGCTGCTTCCCACAGAAAATGGTAGTTTGGAGAGCTGTATCAAGGGCAGCACTAACAAAATGACATTCATCCTTTATCCATGTATTTCACTGAGAATACCCTTTAATTAAACATAAGAACATAAGAACATAAGAAAGGCCGTACTGGGTCAGACCAGAGGTCCATCTAGCCCAGTATCTGTCTACCGACAGTGGCCAGTGCCCAGGTGCCCCAGAGGGAGTGAACCTAACAGGCAATGATCAAGTGATCACTCTCCTGCCATCCGTCTCCATCCTCTGATAAACAGAGGCTAGGGACACCATTCTTAACCCCTTTCTGGCTAATAGCCATTTATGGACTTAGCCCCCATGAACTTATCCAGTTCCCTTTTAAATATTGTTATAGTCCCAGCCTTCACAACCTCCTCAGGTAAGGAGTTCCACAAGTTGACTGTGCGTTGTGTGAAGAAGAACTTCCTTTTATTTGTTTTGAACCTGCTACCTATCAGTTTCATTTGGTGACCACTGGTTCTTGTATTATGGGAGTATTTAAACAACTTTTCCTTGTCCACTTTTTCCACATCAGTCATAATTTTATATACTTCTATCATGTCCCCCCTCAGTCTCCTCTTTTCCAAGCTGAAGAGGCCCAGCCTTTTCAATCGTTCCTCATACGAGGCACTCTCCAAACCCCTAATCATTTTAGTTGCCCTTTTCTGAACCTTTTCTAGTGCTAGAATATCTTTTTTGAGATGAGGAGACCACATCTGTAAAACTATTAATAGTTTAATTAATTAATTAATAGTTTAATTAATTAATATAAAACTATTTTACATTTTCCCATTACAGTTTGCCTTTCTTTATACTCTTACCCAGGCCATACTTCCCGTGTTATCAATAAATTTCCCAAGTCTTGGGCACTGAAAATTGAGGATCTCCATATAAATGAACCCCTGCTAATACTTTTGTTTTGTTTTATAAATGGTACCTTTTGAATGTCATATTAATGTACTATGACTGTTAGGAAGGATGTTTAATACATATGATAGTTAAAGTAGCTTTTATTCTCCATTTTGTCAAGTTACTTTTGTGAGAGTGGCTATGCAAATCAGATGGAGTGGTGTTAACATCAGAGTGACTATGCAAATACCTTTACGTTTCTGAGTATGCCCAGTATAAACTAGATCTTTCCAGGCACCTGAGCATATTGAAAATGAATCGAGTATTTGTGTATTTAGTAAAGAGCCTTCTATCTTGATGAACCAGAGTAGTTATTAAACAACACTGCTTGAGTGCTTTCTCTTTTTCATTTGACTTTGTGCTGTAGCTGAACCTACACAGTATCCATAAATCAGTCATCGTGTAATTATTAGTGTGGTCTGATTGGTGAACACTTAATATAATTGAAACATAGAGTCTATTTTTTGTCAAAATATAGACTGGAGTTTTTGCAGCATTTGGTTTTGTTATTTTGTTCGTATAATTTAGGAAATGCAGCCATTTTCCATTACATACAATACTCCACATTTACAAATGTGCACAGTGTAACTAGTGGAAAAGAGTCATATGTTGCAGTTACTTAAGTGTACAATTTATTAAAGTATTGAACTTGGCAAAGTAAAATATAGGCTTGATAAATGGAGTGAAAGGTAGGGGAAAATAGATTGTCGGGTATTTTTTCTCTTTTATTTACACAGTAAGACATGGGATTTGTAAGTATAAGGAAATAAGATTTGTGAAGATTGCTTTAGAAGAAGGTGGTTGGTCTAAGGAAGGATGCAATCCTTATCTCTAAACTGGTAAAGCAGATTAATAGCAAACTGATGTTATTGGTACTATTTCCCTTCTAAAATATCTGCATTGTCAATGTTGCATGTAGGGTAGCTGCAGCTTTGTCAGTCCCAAGATATGAGAAAGACAAAGTGGATGAGATCATATTTTTTATTGGACCAACCTGTGTTGATTAGAGAATTTGGCAAAACTCATCCATCTTGTGTCTACATTTTCAAAGGTCTATCAGATGTTGAAAATGTGGATATATGCGAATGTGACATATACTTTTTGTTTTCAAAACTGTATGTAAGAAATTACAAATGAAGTTTTGCCAAAATTTTGGCGAAATTTTGGCACATTTGCCGAATTGTGGCAATGCCTGTGACTGCCATGGGGTTGACTGGGCTCGTCTGTCTGTTTCAGGCACTGCAACCTCTGGGGTCCCAGCGCCACTCAGGTTTGGCCCAGCTGTCATGACGACAGGAGTCTAGATAGGCCAAATTTGAGTGAGTTGCATTGCAACACCATGAGTCAGGTCACAAATTCACTCAGACAAACTTGGTCCGGTCAGGGAGTGGGGCCAAATCTGAATGACGCAGTAATGCCAATGTCTGCATGCCAGGAGCAGAGAGCCAAGACCAGTCAGCTCCACAATACAGTACCTCCACGAGCCACCACTGTGGGGTGAGTGCTTGGGCAACGCTCATGGCCTCCACCCCCTCAGACTGTTTACTGGGTCATAACAGGCCATAAACATTTACAAATGAGCTCAGAAAGGTGGTAAACCCCTGCTCTACTTAACAGAGTTATACTTTAGTATAGGAGAGATGCTGTATCTGCTGAAGTCACAAATAAAACTTCCCTTTAGGCTGCTAGGAATCCTGTCGTTGTGTTAATTAAATCCATGCGTGTAAATCTTCTGCTTGTAAACGGCAACATTTACTCTTTAGTCTTGAGCCATAATATAAATGACTATTTCCTCTGATGTTTAAGTGTTGATAATACAGTGTATTATTATCAACAATACAGTGTGTTTCTTTAGCACCTTCCAGCCTTGGATCTCAAAGCTATCTACAAGCAATGAATTTAGCCTCTCATCACTCCTCTGAGGAAGGTTAAGAGTTGCCCTCATTTTACCAATGGGGAAATTGAAATATCAGAGGAGTTAAAGGAGGTCACATGACCTTGATGACCTCCCTACTCATTGAAAATCTGTTTTGGGGGGAAGGGGTTGAAATTGATTAGATCCCTTATAAATGAATCCAGTAGTGAGGAGTCACATACATCCAATTCAGTGCATAGAGACACTCTTGAGTGGGGCTATATAAATATCTGACAGATAAACCTGACTAATGAAAATTATGAAGTGTCTGCCGCAGCAGGCCTGATCAGGCAACAATAACTGTGAGGTGTAGACAGTAGAGGCTTGATAGGCATGGCAGCAAGTGTCTCATCGTCTCACTTTTGTTTAGTAAATTAATAAAATGACAGTATTTCAGTTTGAGATTTTTATTAAAAGCATGTTAATATTTTTTACATTTTAACATTTAACATTTTTATTAAAGTCTGAATGAAAGCACAACATCTCTGCATTTCTTTTGAATTGTACTTAGGCATGCTGATGCTTCCGGTGCCAGAAAACTGTTGCCCATGCAGCACCATGCTTCACAAATTGCCGCTCAGCAACTACCATAATTTGCTCAGCTGCATCATTAGCTTAGAGGGAAAATTGTCTGGCTATGCATGAAGTAATTTAGACTTGTATGGATTATGTAAGAGGAATTACTTGAGTTCAGTGCCAATGTGGACATAAGAACAAATGGATATAAACTGTCCATCAAGAAGTTTAAACTTGAAATTAGATGCAGAGGAGTAAAGTTCTGGAATAGCCTTCCATGAGGTGCTATGGGGGTAAAAAAACCTAGCTGCCTTCAAAACTGAGCTTGATAAATTTATAGAAGGGATAATATGTTAAGACAGCTTAGTTTGGCAATTGACCAATCTGTGTTTATTGGTAATGGATATGCCAGTGACCTGAGCTGGGACATTAGTTGAGGTGGGTTCTGAGTTATTACAGAGAATTCTTTCTTGGGTATCTGGCTGCTGAGTCTTGCCCACATGGTCAGGGTTTAACTGATTGCAATATTTGGGGTCAGAAGGGAATTTTCCCCCAGGGCAGATTGGCAAAGACTCTGAGGATTTTTCGCCTTCCTCTTTAGCGTGGGGCAAGGCTCACTTGCAAGTAGATTCTCTATACCTTAAAATCTTTAAATCATGATTTGAGGACTTTAATAACTCAGTCATAGGTCAGAGGTTTATTACAGGAGTGGGTGGGTGAGGTTTTGTGGCATTTTGCAGATGATCATATTGATCTATTCTGACCTTTGAGTCTATGTATAGATTGATTTTTTTGGAAACTCATTAGTAAAGTAAATTGAAACTATCTATGCGTCATTCTGAGGAGATACAGAAGTAAATGCAAATGCCGCATGCACAATCTGTTCTTGGCGATCTGATGATGTGATGAGGAAAACGTAGAAGTAAGACTTCCCAGGGGTCCATGAAAGACTACTAGACCATGTGGAGAGAGATTGAGTTCTCTTTGAGATGAAGAAAAATCCATATATCTTTGCAGGTGAGAGGAAAACATCTAATGAGGTAATTTGGCTTAGATGAAGCAGTTCTCAATGATTTTGTGTTGGCATTAAAAAGAAAAGTGGTACTGTCCAGGAGACTTCTGTGGTAAAAATTAAAAGGCATACTAAACCTAACTGTTGAATATTTTGACATAAAATATACCAATGAATTTGCCATTAGGACCATTCAGGACCTGATCCAAAGTCCATTGAAGTAAGTTGAAAGACTCTAATTTACTATAACAGGTATTGGATCAGTCCCTTAATGCCTGTACATAGTGGCTTTCACTCAGTTACCTGTTCATTATTTTTTTATATGATCTTAGACCGTGATTTAAAAATACCTTAATTTTGCACTTTCTGATGTAATGCAATATTTCCCCCTGCCTCCTTCCATCCCTTTTCTCCCTGGCCTGTTTCTGCCTTAAAAATAAATAAGACCCTACTGCTGTTTCTTTCCTGAAACAGAGGAGAAAGGGGAGGAGGAAACATTCTGGAGTGCTGTACTCTATTCTATTCTATATAAGTTCTTAAACTAATGAAAATGATGTTGGATTTTTCTGTAGAGCAAAATTCTACTCAGTAGGGTGGCCACTCACACAGGTGAGCTATACTCTACAGCTGTACTTTTTCCCATCAGTAATCATCTTGAACAGAGACAAGAGCCCCAGACCCGATAGCCTCCTTTTAAAAAATAAATGGAACCTGGCTTTGGTTTTGGATGAGGATTAAATTGTCTCTGAAAATGAGTTCCTCGTGGTCAAAAAGTCTCCTCAGAACTGAGCTCTCACAATGACTAGACAATTTTCACTTTCTTTATTCCACTATGTGAAGAGAGGTCAGTATCCTATGTAAGAAGTCATGTTCTCTGCTCAGAAGACTGGAACCTAGCTTTGATTTCAGTTGTGTGCCAAAAATTGCTAAATTTAAAATAAGATTAGGGAAATGTAAAAGTACTTCCAACGTATGTCTATATCTATATCGGGGGGGGGGGGGGTTAATGGCTCAGTAAGTCAATTGGCAGAAAAGATGGAGTCATTCAGCTGTTAGTTCTGGCTGCTACAGACTGGAACTTTTTGGTTTATGACTCTTTCAAAGTAAACGATTCAAAATACATTTCTCCACCTGACTCCTAAAGGCCCTCGCTCTGGCAAAATGATCAAGTGGGTGAAGGTATTAACTGCTGCTCTTCATGTGTCTCGGGGTCTTATATGGTCTTGCCTCCTTCCAGAACAAAAAAAAGGTTTGTCTAGGGCATTTGTTAACGTATAAAAGTGTCAGTTTCTCTGTAGTGTTTTGAATTGTGTCATTCTTGCTTACAGCCTATTGATAAGAGAAACTGTATTGTTTAAATGATGGCATTGTAGTTTCCATCACCGAGTTAAGTGTTATAGTCCTTCTCGTTTAAAGGTCAAAGATTATTTGAAGGTTTAAACACTGTTGCTTAACCTAAATGATTAGAGCAGAATTTTATTTGTCAGCCTCTGCTGAGGAAGAAAATGTCAGTGTTGAACAACAAAAATGATTGTTTCTTTTAAAAAAAAAAAAAAAAAATTCACACTCTGCCCATTGTAGATCTACTAAATAGAGAAACTCCAGGGTAGTGTTGTGCAGGGGAATGAGGAGGTAGGAGGGTGAACAAGTTGTGGGGAAGATGGGGGCAAGAGGGTTTGTGCGGGGGAATGGACGGGGCAGGGGCCAGGGAAAAGTAGACAATGTGCTTTATCTGCTTTGTGCTCCTCCACAATGGACTAAAGCTGCCAGAGCAAGTTGGTATATCTAATCCTATAGGTTAAATTAATAAACTTAATATTCCATGTCATCTAATTAGAAATATCCCATGGTAGCATTCTCATTAGATGTCTTGTTTTTAAAAAAATCTGAGAAATACATTAATTTGGAAATTTAACCTAAACTCTGAATTTTCTCTGTTTGTAATGCTTGTTTTGGGGATCATTACAACATTCCTGAAATGCTTTTCCCCTTAAATTACTGATATGTACCAAATCTTAACTCCAATTTAACCTAGTTTGTATCTGGGAATAAATTAAGAATTGAGGGAGCACAATCTGAAAAAGGATCAAGAATAACCGATGCTGGAAAAGGCGCCAGTTTTAGAGGACTAATCAGTGAAAGTATTGGTGAGCAATTCTGAAGGGGCAAGTCTGTATGCTATCCAGACTCAAAGTATGTAGTCTAGATGTAGCAGAAATCATGAAATAACAATAAAATGTTTACCCTTATGTTCAAGTACAATGCTAAAAATAAATAAGAAACATTTTTGGTTGATAGGATTGGGGAGTTGTGGGGAGGGATAGGAACCAACAGGTGGACATGATACCTAGGAAATAAAAAGGGGTTTTGTTTGGGTTTTTTTGGGGTGGGGGTTGGTTTTGGTTTTGGGTTTTTTTTTTGTTTTTTTTTTTTGGGGGGGGGGGGGGGGGTGTTTAAGCTACTGTGGATCAATTTGGAAAAACATGGCAATTATTCACCAGTAAGGTAGATATGAAGAATAAATTATATAAATCAGTGATATTCACTAACTTTAGGTTAAGATAGGGCTATTATGATCTATTTTAACCTGCATAAATACAGGCTATACCCAGCAGTTCCTGCATAAAGCCAACCACTTCTGGTTGAGCTAGGGCATGGCTCACCTACCAGTGAATTCTCTCTCTCTTAAAGTCCTTAACTCATGATTTAAGGAGGTAAATAACTCAGTCATAGGTTAGTGGCTTATTGCTGGAGTGGGTGGGTGAGGTTTTCAGGGTGGGTGAGGTTTTCAGGATTGCATTGTGCAGGAGGTCAGATTAGATGATCGTACTGGTCCCTTCTGACCTTAGAGTCTATGGCTATGTCTACACTTACCAAAGTTAGTTCGAATTAACTTAATTCAAACTAGCATGGCCCCACTGGAATTTTAGTTTGAATGGCACTTGCTTAGTTCGAATTAGTCAATTACATGAAGCTCAATGTGCCAGTTAGTTCGAACTAACAGGGCCACATTGACTTAATTCGAACTAACTAGTTCGAATTAAGGGTTAGTTTGAAAAGTGTAATCAAATTTATTAGTTCGAATTAAGGAAGCCCTTAATTCGAACTAATGAAAGCCTAGTGTGGCCAAGGTTTAAATTAGTTCGAATTAAGCTTCCTTAATTCGAACTAACTTGCCAGTGTAGACATAGCCTATGATTCTATCCTTAGAAAGACATTAAATCTTGATTTAAAGACTTCAAGAATATGCCTAGGTTAATTGCTGCAATGGTTAATTACCCTTACTGTTAAAATATGCCCCTTATTTGTAATCTGAATTTGTCTAGTTTCGTTTTCTAGCTATTGGATCTCATTATGCCTTTACATTCTAGATTAAAGAGCTCTCTATCACCAGAAATCTTTTCTGCATATGTAGATCCTTGTAATCCATGATCAAGCCACCTCTTAGATATTCTTTGGATAAACTGAATAGATTGAACTTCTTAAATCTCTCGCCACAAGACAGATTTTCCGTTCCATTATTGTAACTTTTCCTGAACCCCTTTCACTATTTCAGCCTAATTTATGCTGTGACAGAGGTCCCGTACACCCTTTCTATAATGCCCTTCATTATAACAAACCTTTGACGACTACAAACCCAGTCCCTGGATCATAATTACAGTAATAAACTGGTTTAAAAAGAAGAGGGGGGAGTGTTGCACATGCGTGCACAATTTTTATCCCGCTAATAGCCTGTCTCTCCACCAGCTGTTTATTTTTATTGTCCCTCACTAAAACAAACCTCTGGCTCTGACACACAAAAGGCTTCATGTCTAACAGCCTGAGGGGTGTTCTGTAGTAATTACCTGACTACTCCGCCTCAATACTCCTCTGTTTATTTACCTAAGGATTGTTAATCCTCGTCACCACAGCATTGTACTGGAATCCCATATTCAGCTGGTTATCTAAGAGGTTTCCTGATTTCCTTTCAGAGTTTGCTTTCTAGAATACAGCCTCTGTCAACTGCAAGTGTGTCCTACATCCCTTTCTTCTAGATGTGTGGCCTTGTCTCTGTTAAAATGCTCGTTTCTCACATGAGCCCATCATACCAGTTGATCCACACTGCTCTGCTGATCTGACCTGTCTCTGTTATTTACCACTCCATCAATTTTTTGTTTTCTGCTGACTGAACTGGTATGAATACTATTCAAAATAAAAACATTTTAAAAAACAGAAACTCTCCAATCCCCCAAAATGTGTCTCCAATATTTAATAGACCAAATCTTTTAGAATGTGTACATCAAATACATTTCAACAGTGTTTTATATTTGAGAGTATCTGTAATAGTGATACAGGCATCTGGAACAGAAAATTGTGATATTTTAAAGTATTTTGTCAGCTGAAGTAAACAATTCTGTAATGTATTATCATCCTCATTTCGGTTACTGTATGTCAGATTTGGCCGTAATGTGTTTTAAACTAATATAGTAGGCAAACTATTATAACCCCTGAAAAACAGCACCAATATTTAAAAAAAGAAGAGGTTTGACAGAACTGGTAATTATAGCAGTGTGGATGGTGGTGATGTGATTTGAAAAAAACAAAATATGTATGACAGGGTTTGAAATGTCAAAGTCTTGAAGCATCTTATCAGTTTATTATTGTATAGTGTTTACTCAGGTAAATTACGCTTTCATGGAGACTGCTTTCACACAGACTTTATAGACAAACCCAATTATACAACCTATTTGGAAAACAAGACAATGTTTGTACTGCAGCCTTTGGTAAAGCCATTAAGTAGTTTTGGGATTTGTCATGCCAGATGAATTCATAATCAAATCTTTTCTTTTTATTTAATAACAGGGCAATGTTCACAAAACCTTAGTAAAATATTCAATGTCTTATCTTATCAACTAATGAGACTCTCTCTCTCTTTCTCTAACTCTCTAAAATTCTCTGCGGGGAAAACAGTAGTGTTCAAGAATTCAGATATGTATCGAACTGAGTTTATTTCTTTACCAACAAACCCCACAGGGACCATGCAAACGTTAGCATATTGAGCTAGAAACCTAGCCTGGCTGTTTTATTAAACGAAAAGCAATACATTCCATTCAGTCTTAACATTTTATTCTAAAATGCTTGCACTGGAATTTTATATACATCTGCAGCTTAACTAATACTTAGTTATGTCTAGTTTAGATTCTTTTTGATAACACCTTTTTAGTTAATTGATGACTTTGTACAATATTTTCTTCAGTTAAACATAAATAGTTTCTAATAGAATCATAGAAACTGGAAGGGACCATGACAGGTCATCAAGTCCAGTTCCCTGCACTCATGGCAGGACCAAGTACCCCCATTAAACCATACTTGACAGGTGTTTGTCTAACCTGCTCTTAAAAACCTCTGATGTAGGAGATTCCACAACCTATAAAGGCAATTTTTTCCAGTGTTTAATCACCCTGACAGTTAGGAATTTTTTCCTAATGTCCAGGCTGAACCTCCCTTGCTGTAATTTAAGCCTGTTGCTTCTTGTCCTATCATATGTGATTAAAGAGAATAATTTTTCCTTCTTCCTCATAACAACCTTTTAGATATTTGAAAAGTGTTATCATATCCCCTCTCACTCTCTTTTTTTCTAGACTAATCAAATCCAGCTCTTTCAATCTTCCTTCATAGGTCAGATTATTTTTGTTGCCCTTCTCTGGACTTTCTCCAGTTTCTCCACATCCTTTTTGAAATGAGGCACCCAAAACTGGACACAGTACTCAAGTTGAAGCCTAATCAGTGCAGAGTAGAATGGAAGACTCACTTCTCCTGTCTTACTCACAATACTCCTGTTAATACACCCCAGAATGGCATTTGCTTTTTTTGCAACAGTATTACACTGCTGACTCATATTTAGCTTGTGGTCCACTATTACACCTAGATCCCTTTCTGCAGGCTTTTCCTGATCAGTCCTCACTGTTAGTATTCCTGGTAAATAATCTGGCTTCTCATTATGTTGTCAAACTAACAGAAAACCCTGAAGATAATTTTGGAAAAAAACTATTGGAGAATTTTATTATTTGAGGGCAATGTAGGACAATACATTTTAATGTAAACCTTATTAACAGCTAAAAATTTCAATCACCGTTTTGACAATCTGAGTTGTTCAAATGATATCTAGCAATAAGGAGAAGCTTGGATTTTTTGTAAACAGAGTTGGGACTAGTTTAAAGAAGAAAATGAGAAAAAATGTTTTGCTTTGCTGTTATGAATTCTCCGTCACATCTGGTCTTTAAATCAAAGATATACCTCTTTCTGACAGATATGCTACAGCTCAAACAGAAGTTATGAACTTTTGATTTATTTATTTATTTTGATTTATTTTTTTATATTAAGAATTCAGGTGTTGTCTACTCTGTCTTTTCTGGAAGTCTAACGGATAACGTGAAAACTAGTAGGTTTATGACTTCAAAGCAACTTTTCAAGTAAATCCCTATTGAGATAAAAGGTGATTACGGGCACAATCCTACAAATTGCAGGGCTCTTCGACCCCAGTTCAGCAAAACACTTACATGTATTAAAGCATATGAATGGGTAGTCCCATTGACATCAGTGGGATGTGTTCGTGTGCTTTACTGGATCAGAACCCAAGAACTCAACACCTTGCTGTATTGAGTCCTTATTTCATACAATAAATGTTTAGGTTTCTGTTTTGTTTTGTTTTCTTATTCACAAGTATTTCACTAAAATACTTGCTAGAAAATTGATTTGCTTTTGATTGATTGAAAGATTCAGCATAACCTTCCTTTCAGAAAGGGCTGAGAGAGCTCCCAGTATATAATTGTGAGTCAACCAACTGAGCAAGAGGGAACCTACTTGACATTTGTGACATTTTGAGTTGAAAAATAAACCCAATAAAAACAAGCCATATAGCATAGAAACATTTATTCTTCTTGGAGTGCTGTCCCTGTGGGGGCTTCGCTTTCAGGCCTTGGTGTGTCTTGGCACCGTTGATCAGAGATTATTGTGGCAATGCCTGTCCAGACTCTGCATGCGCAGCGCGTCTCGCGGCACTATTGGCATCTCAGCTGTCGCTTATGTGGCCCGGTCTCCTCAGTTCCTTCTCAACGGTCCATGGCCTGAGATGGAGCTCAGCACTGTCCCTGAAAGAACAGCAAACACTAACAAATTTGCTTTAGAAATAGTTTAGATGGAGAGTTTAGTCAGAATGAGTTAATGGTGTTGTAACTATAAGTTTTAGTTAGTTTAAAAACAAACAAACAAACAAAAAAAAACCACAACAAGACCTTTTCTCTTCCCCTCTCCCTCCTTAGTAGGTAATCTTCTACTTATAAGAAAAGGGTGATGGGTGAACACTTTCAACGGTCCAGGCACCAATAGCACCACCTGCAGTGACAAATTGTCTGGGCCACTGAAGAATCAACAGAGCCAAGACGGCTGAGTCTACCACGACACGGTGAAAATGGTACTGAAACCCAGCATGACACCAGTGCCTTCACCTTCGGCCCTGACAACATCAGTAGGAACCAACATGGCAATGAGAAAAAGCAACACACAAAACAATGGTGATGTCTAACATGCCAATTGATATAACTCTGCTGCCTTCAATGGTATTGAACTGCTGCAACAGAGCCATGAGGTGGGAGACAGCACCGTATCTTCTGCACCAAACTCGCCACTATTGGGCATTGATAGATCACCAGATCATACAATAGCAGAACATCATTCATCCCCCATTGCTACTCCGTTTTCGAGTGATGAGGAGGACAATCTGCAAGAGAGTGCCTTTTCACTGCGCCACTTTTTCCCCAGTAGACATGAGTCACCATTAACCATTAAATCAAAATCTCAGATGGAGGAGACGATGAGAGCGTGGTGCAAATGATCATGGATTTTTCCCCAAACACCATTCCCTATGCAATGGCCCCAATGGGATCTATGGGTTGCTTATAGGACCCCATTTGGTGATTTCATGACACCAATACAGGATGATTTAAGGTCATCTCCACCATCACCTGGACCAGAAGTTTCTGAATTACAAGAGGATCCATTGGAGGAGACAGACGAAGGGGTAGACCAAGCTATCTCACCACCAAATAGCCTTGATGAGGCTATCATGCCACCATCTCCTGGCCGATGACTTTTGGCAATTTCAAGAACTGTTCAAAAGAGTGGCAATAAGGCAATACCCCTGGACAAGGTAATGTGGAAAATAAACACAAACTCCTCCAGATTCTACACATATCCACCACCACTAAGATTGCATTACCAGTAGATGATGCTTTAATGGAACCCCTGAGGTCATCTGGCAGATGCCAGCAGCTGTCCCACCAATTTGCAAAAGGGCGGACAAAAAATATTATATCCCTGCCAAGGTCATGAAGTTTTTGTTTACCCACCCTTCTTCAAACTCCTTGGTCATTGATGCTATTAATCAAAGAAACACACACACACAATGGAAGTATACACCACAGGCCAAAGACTGCAAGAGACTTGATCTTTTTGGTAACAAAGTCTGTACTCCAACTTAATAGTTCAGAGAGGCCAATTATAATGTACTTCTGGCAGAATATGATCATGATAATTAGGCTAAACTGAATGAGTTTGCTAATGATCTACCAGAGATATTCGTGAATGCTGAAGTCCACGGTTACTGAGGACAATTTGAATCGCCCAAACATTTGTCAGGCATCCCTCAACATCACAGACATTGCAGCCAGAACAACAGTGATAGCTGTGATCATGCATTGCACATCATGGATGCAATCATCAGGCATTCTGAGGGCTCTACAATTAAAAGTAGAAGACAGGCAGAAATTATTTTCCAAAAAGACAGATGGCATACTCCTCTCCATGAAAGCCTCAAGAGCATCTCTGAGAAATCGTAGGAGTTATACACCTGCCCCCGAGCATAAAAGATACTAACCCTATCAACACAGAGAAAGCTTGTTTACCCGACAACGAAGACCATTCAAGGTATATAAATTGAAACAGAAACCTCAGAAAGATAAATTGCATGAAACCCAAGCTTCAGCCTCTCAACCATCTCATATGAAGCAATCATTTTGAAGCTTTGTTTAAGGGTATGAGAAGCCTCCTCATCACTAACTCTAGCAACCATCACCGCACTAATTTTTAGACACCAATTACTCCCTTTTCATAATACCTGGGCATCGGGTACCATGGACAGGTGGGTCCAAAGGGATCATCTGAGCTGGCTACTCTGTCCCTTTCACAACCATGCCGTCTATTCAACCATCTACACCAAAAACGTACACCCAAAAATGGAAAAGATTCTATACATGATGCCAAACAAAACTCACTAATGCACTTTGAGTTCCTACCATTAGTTCTAGACTACTTATTAGAACTAAAAATAGTTGGGACTTCCACAAATTCCATTAAAGTACACCTCACAGCCATTCACACTTTCCACCAAAAGATCAAAGTACTATCAATATTCTAATACACAATCACCAAGTATTTCCTAACCAGACTGCAAGAATTTATACCAGAAATTCCTTACCCTGTACTAGCTTGGTATCTAAACATGGTAGTAAAGGCTCTCACATGCCTTCTATTCAAACCCATAGCTATGCGCTCACTCCATCTATCAATGACAGTATACTTTTTAATTGCAGTCATTCTGCTATAAGAGTAGGCAAGATAGGGGCCCTCATGGCACATCTCCCATACACCATATTTTTTAGAAACAAAATCATCCTAAAACCGCACCCAAAATTCATACCTGAGATGATCATCCTCTCATATAAACCAGGTTTTACACCTTTCTACATTCTATCCCAAACCACATAAAAATCAACAAGCTAGCTGGCACACACTGGATGTCAGACAAGCACTGGGGCGTTTGATCTAGAAAGAACCAAAACATTCTGCAGATCATCAAGATTATTCATATGAACTACTGAGCAATTCAAGGATCTGCGCTATCCACCCAGAGACTTTCCAACGGATATCAAACTGCATCCATGTTTGCTAAGAACAGTGCAAAGTAAAACCACCCTCTTGTATCAGAACCCATTCCATGAGGGTGATGGCGACTTCTGTCTACTTGATGAATAGGTACCTCTTGCAGACATTTGCGGACTAATGATACGGGCCTCTGAACACACATTTGTAAAACATTATGCAATCATACTTAACACAGACAATGACAGATTGCTAGACTCTACAGTGTTAATGTAGTTACTCAAAACAGAATCATTTCCCTGTCTTGCCACTCTGGGCTTGTCTTCACTGACGGCGGCGAATTCTTGCTGCTTGATCTTCCTGATCGACTGATTGGGTCTGTGAAGACCTGCTTAGCTGATCAGGAAGCTGACGCTGGAAGACCACCCCCTCAGAAGGATTAGCAGTGAGTAGAGTGGAAGGGGTTTCCCTCCAACTCAGGCTGCTGAAGACAGCGTGGTAAGTAGATGGTAGGCAATCATTTGTGTACCTCCCTTTGATTGCCACCGAAATTGCATGGAGGTATAGAGTAGCCCTGAGACTGTCACTCTACCTCAAACCCTTTATTGGCTTTCTTGTCTTTTTCCACATAAACTGAAGTTCCTTAGCTGTAATTTCATGGCTCTTCAGAACTTTGCCCCGACATCCTCTGTGCTTTAGCTTTAGCTTCATCCTACACTCCATCTAATAATTTTTTCTTAGTGTTCCCTTTAACTGCACCATATGCCAACTTCATGCCTTTCTTATGCAATACTCTGTTTAGAACAGACTCATTCTTTTCATGCACCAAACCCAACTGTTCATCACCTTTCAAATCCCACTTGCTTAATTTAGTTTTAAGCCTTGTCTATACCAGACGCTGCCCACAAGACTGCCCATTGTGCAAACGCTTAGTATAGGTATAATTTGTACCAATGCATCTTAATCCATTTAGAAACTCGGGTCAGTTGCATTGGTGCAAATTGTGTTTATGCTAGGGGGTTGCATCACTGTAGCTGCACTAGTGGATGAGGCTTTAAACGATTACTCTTCCCTGTGGTGCTATTTTCAGCCATTCTTGAACCTGATCTTTGAGTTGGACTGAAAGCTGTGGAAGGCAAATAAATTTGATTTTTTTAAAATATTAATCACAAAACATTTGAAGTACAATGGAAACCAGTATTCAGGATGTTGATGCTCATTTGAAAACTAAGTCTGAGTGAGTGAATGTGTTGTTTTCGATATGAAGAGGGTTACAAAATCCTAATCTGTTAAACAAGTACAGAGGTAACATTGCATATGTCCCTCTTCTGCCACTATATATGAACTATGTAATAATAATAATATGATACTTGCTTCTTTATTATTCTTCTTTATTTAGACTGTGACTGGCCCTCACATGGGTGCAGTAAGTGGAGATTGTGGAAGGCCATATATATTTGTGCTGGGCCCTCACTGAGAACCTTGGTGGCAAGGAGACCATGGGGTTACGGCCTCACCTTCCAGCAGCACTGGTCTTTAGAGAAAGTCTCGGAGAAGCTAGTCACATCAGTCATAGATTCCTAGACTAGAAGGGACCATTATTGATCCTTTAGTCTGAGCTCCCATATAATACAGGCCATAGCACTTCCCGAAAATAATTTCTTTTGATCTAGAGCCTTTTTTAGAAAAACAACTCTCGATTTAAAAATTGCTAGGACTGGTGGACAGTCCAACATGACCTCTGGGAAGTTGTTCCAGTGGTTAATTATTCATTACCCTCATTGTTATATCGTTATAGGTTTCTTTCCAGAGCCAACATTTCTTTAACCTTGCTGTCTTGCAGCTCCATAACTTCCCAAGTAGGGGCCAGTGGCTAAATGCCACAATACTGGCCCTGTGTATAATACATAGAACAAATGTTTCATAGAAAAGTGGCTAATGCACGCACACAGATTTGATTAAATATGTGTGATGCCAAGCAAATCTAATAACTTTGTTCAAATTAATTATTGATTAAAGGCTCCTGCACAATTTCAAGCTCATGAGCACTTTCATCAACTTCAGTAGTGCTATTTACATGCTTCGTGTTAGGCATGTGTTTAAATTCCTTGCTGAATTGAGGGCCCTAATAGATAAAATAATACAGCAGGTATGTTTGGGGCAAGGCAATGCCACCCTGGGATTCTGTCACTTTATTCTGAGATGCTGAAAGCCTTATATTTATTCTAATGGCATTAAGCCTTTCCCTTGAATTTAAGCATAAATTTTAGAACACTAATAAACTCAGACATAAAACTAGGGATTTAGCAGCTCTGCTCAATTACCCACATATTATCAAACCAGGAACAAAACAAAGCATTGAAAAGAGAATGTTGTTTATTGTTTAACTGTCAATCATTTCACTTCATGCGGTATGTAAAGCAAAAATATATAGCATTGAAATAGTCAGACATGCCCAGGGATGCTTGTTGTCTGAATAACAGATAAGAAAATGCCCTGGACTCCAATGATTCATCACTCAATCTTGAATATACACAAGATGCCAGCCTACAGAATACAAGATGCCACCCACATTAGTAAATATAATGAACGTAATGTAGTCACAGTATGTTTCTTGAAATACTGGGATTTCAGCATAAAAAAATTAGTTTGAAATCCTACTCTCTAATAAGAGCATGAAAAATTCAGTTAGCTGTTTGGTATTGGGGAGTCAAATAATCAGTCCAGGGCTCTTTCCCCCCCCCACCTCCTCCAAACTGGCTCCATCCAGTGCCTGCTCCCACTCCTGTCTTCTAGCTGATTGGGGTTCTGTTTGCTCTGTCTTCTCTTAGCATGTGTATCAGGGTGACATTCCAATGTCTGAAAGAGACTAAAGAATTCACCTGTTGAATGAGCTTGGATTCATGACTTTACATGGGAGATGAAACAATGATACTGTTCTCCCACCACTAGCAAAGAGCAGGAAAGTTATGTATCCATTTCATAAAGCGGGAGCATATGTAAGCAACAGCAGGGCTCTTTATGCAACTCCCAGCCATCAAGGGAGGTGGGTGGGACTAGAACTGGATTGATACCAATTAATTTCACATACCGTAGTCGTTGAACAGCTATCCTGTGATAATTAGAATCACGAATTAAAACCATGTAGGGGCCTACAATTGAAATGAAAATATCTGCCATTTTTATCAGTTCTCTAAACCCTCCTGATCAGAGTGACCATTTTTCTTGACACTGAGTAAGAGTATTTTATTAATATTCTACCAAGCTTATTTCCTCTTTTAGAGAACTGTTGAGCTATACTTTAAAGCATAAGTGTTTTGAGTAGTAGTGGATCCTTACTGAAAACAGATGAATTAATTCCTGCTTCATAAACAGTCTCTCCAGATCTGCTATTGCAACAACTTTGACTTTTGGAAAATTATCTTATGTACTTTCTTCCATGATACAGCTGTGTTAAGGGAGTGAGAAGGAAGTGTGGGGAAGATGGGTTGGAGGAGACAAAGTTAGGTTTATATGTTCTAGACAAGAACTAATGTTTGGAGGCAGACCTTCTCTTGTAAAACTAAATATTGTTGTGATTGTAACTGACTCTTTATAACATGCGTCAAATGATGGGGAAAAAAGCATTATTTTAAGAAGTTAGAGGCAAATTTTCAAATGTCTTTCAGGTACTCTGGCAAATAGCATTAATGTTCAGTTTGGGGTCTAGATACCATGATGAGTTGGTTTGACTAAGACAAGGCAGGTGTGGAATTGTACACTGAAAACTTTGGACTTTCATGTTAGAATCGCTGCATGCAGCAGAGACACCATTGCAAGGGGGCAGTCACCTCAGATTTCTGGTTGATGATGGCAAATTGGAAAGAAGCAGTGGTGTTTTTTTTTGTTGTTGTTTTGTTTTTTTACTTTCACCCCCACATTCCCACCAGCTGTCCTGTAATCAGACTGAGGCTTGATCTCCTCCCACAGTTATACCAGTTTAAGTTAAAGTGTGATTTTTAAACTGGTTCAGCTGTTTGTGTGGGCCCCTTTCAGTCTATTTAAACTTAGGCTTCTGTCAATTTAGCTTTCACCAAAAATTTACAGATGCAAGCTAAATTTATTGTTGTTTTATTATTTATTGTTTCTTTGTATTATTGTAGAGCCTAGGAGCCTCAGTTGTGGACCGATACCTAGCTGCTGTATGAACACAGAACCAAAAGAGAACCCCTCCCTCCAAAAACCTTGTAGTCTAAAATAAGATAGCTGATGGATATAGACAGACACAGGAGTGTGAGGAAACAATGAGACAACCTTGGTTAACTCAATGGTCTTGGCACCTGAGCAGGCTAACTGTGGTCAAGTTGTTTTGTGGGCATTGTGGCAAGCGGAGAATTTTAAGGCGAGATCTGGAGGATAATGAGTGAGTTTTGTGGATTTTTACAGAGAACTAACCCCGAGTATGAGAGGTAGCAGGAAAGAAAGCACAATGGTGCTTTTTTTAAAATTTAACAAGTGAGTGATGGAACCTGGCATCATATGCAGATTGAAGGCAGAAGTTGATCTTTCAATACTGAATTAGAGATGGTGGGGATAGGTCGAGAAAAGCTTTGAAAGTGAAGACAAGTAGATTGATACAATAAAGAAGGGACCCAATGAAGGGTTTCAGAGAGACAGATGATATAATCAAAACAATGGGCTAGGAAAACTTTGTTTGCAGCAGTGTCTTGGGTAAATACCAGTGTGACAAAATTGCACTTGTTAAGGCCAGAGAAAAGGATGCTGCTGTACTCAAGACACAAGATCATGGTAACCTGGACAAGAGTTTAGCTGTGTGGGTAGATAGGAAAAACAGTATCTTAGAAACATTACACAGAAAGAATTGGCAAGATTGAGATGTAAGGTTACAGGTCTGAGTGACAGGCAAGATGATGATATTGCCCACAGTAATGGAAAAAAGAGGTCACAGGGAGGGCTTTGGGTGGGACCAGTGGAGATTCAAAGTCCTGTTTTAGCGAGATTGAATTTGAGTTTGTGGCTAGACATTCACAAGGAGATATAAGAGAGAGACCAAGATTTTAGTTTGGACAGGAGAAGGCAGGTAAAATATGTCACATAGGTTTGCACAGGTTTAGTTAGAACAGTTTTAAAGAAATGTAAGGGAGAGTAGTGTGACTGTTCTTATAAATAAGCTCTTAAAGAGGTTTTAAGAGTAGTGTCAGAGATGAGTCAGTTGACATAATGCTCAGGGAAACAGTTTAGAATTAATGGCCATTAAAGCCATATTCTAGTAATAGATTGTATTGCTTCCCATTCAGAAGTATTTTAAAAGTAAATATGTTCATGCTTATAGTTATGCATCTCTTTTAAATAACACATATGCTTCAGGCACTCTTATCCCATTGTTTTCAATTTAAATGTTTGTGTTCACATTGTTTAAAAAGAAAAAAAGGAGTGAAGCAGGAATCATCCAATGTTGGCTTGTTTTATGTCTCTACCAAAGGAGGAGTAAAATAGTTGGTTACATGGTTCTAAAGTTTTAGAAGTCTATATTGTTGCACTTGCATATTAGAAATGTCGTACGGATGCCTTTAAGGCCCGGTCTACACTTCTGGTGAAATTCAGTGGGAGTCGATGGGAGATACACAGGCTATGCTTGCGTAACTCCCGTTAACTTTGTAACTTCCATTCTACATGCCATCTCCACATGTCCATTGCACTGCACTGACAGGAAATGCCATCTGAAGAGGTAGTTTTACTAGATCGACTTCCGGATCAATTGAGCGCATCTTTAGTTTTGCTCACTTGAACTGAATAAATTGCTCTGATGGTGGCTAATTTGCCTAAGACGTAGCCTAAGAATGGCTGCATTTAATTCTTCAGGTAGAATCCTTTGCAGAATCACTGTGTCATTTTAAAGGTGCTCTGCGTGCTTTTTTCCTGTGATACTTGGAAAATATTTCTTATGTGTAATCTTATTTATTTTGTTCAATGTAATCCTTAGTAAATTTATATTTTAAACTATACCAGAATGACAGTGTAACATTATATGGCTGAGTTAGTTGCAGTGGAAACATTAACTCTTAGGATTTGATGACTTTTCATTGTATGTCTTCTCAACTTTAACATTATACAAATGATAGCTTATGAAGTAAAGAGAAGGAAACAGTGAGGTTTCAGAAACTAAAATAATGGTGTGAATGTGTGGGTAAACAAGGGGGAAGAAACACTTTCAGACAGTTCCAAAGGGGTAGTTGTGTTAATCTATTTCAGCAAGACAAACAAGAAGTCCTGTGGCATTTTTAAAGACTAACAATTTTTTTATCACATGAGCTTTTGTGGATATAATCCCACTTCATCAGATGCATGAAATGGAAACTGAAGTATGTTAGGTGTATATATACCTGTAGAGAAAGGTACCCAGAGGTCAGTTACTACAGGACAGGCCCAACAAGGAAAACAACAGAACGCCACTAGTCATCACCCACAGCCCCCAAGTAAAACCTTTCCGGCACATCATCAAGGATTTACAATGTATCTTGGAAGACAATCCCTCACTCTCACAAGCCTTGGGAGGTAGGTCAGTCCTCGTGTATAGAGAACAACACTCCCCTCCCCAACCCCCATCCCGATCTTAAGTTAATACTCACCAGCAACTACATACCTACCTACCTACAGCAGAAACATTAAGCCAGATAGCTACCCCTGCAACAAACCCCATTGCCAACTCTGCCCACCTATCTACCCAAGTGATACCATCATAGGACTTAACCAAATCAGCCACTCCATCAGGGGCTCATTCACCTGCTCATCTACCAGTGTGATATGTGCCCACAGTGCCCACAGTGCCCCTCTGCCTTATACATTGGCCAAACTGGACTGTCTCTGCACAAAAGAATAAATGGACACGAATCAGACATCAAGAATGGTAACATGCAAAAATCAGTCAAGGAACATTTCAATTTCCCTGGGTGTTCTGTAACAGACATGAAAGTTTAAGTCCTTCAGCAAAAAGTCTTTTAAAACCGGACTTCAACATGAAACTGCAGAGCTGGAATTCATATGCAAACTTGACACCATCACATTTGGTCTGACTAGAGACATAGAATGGCCGATTTATTACAACAGGTAATTTTCCCTCTTTTAACATTCTCATCTACTCTTCTTTAAAGTCCATATCCACACTGTTTGAAGCAAAACTATTTGTTTGGTTTGCTGAAATAGACTAACAGACTACATTGTGACTCATCGTTCTCTGCGTGTATATATATACCTAACATACTGCAGTTTCCATTTCATGCATCTGATGAAGTGGGATTATACCCACAAAAGCTCATGTGATAAATACATTTGTTAGTCTTTAAAAGTGCCACAGAATTTATTGTTTTACTTTTCGACAGTACTTGTCAGTGAACAGTCAGTTAACAGGAAAGAGGAATTGTGGTGGGAGTCAGAATTCAAGGTGATTATATTGCTCTCTACAGAACAAGTAAAACCGTGGTTTGATAGATGAAGTAGTGGAGTGTATAGAGGGGGAAAAGACAATTAGTGTTAGCTGAGAACCATGTTGAATTATTTTTAAATTATGAAAGATTTAAATAAGGTCAAGATTTTATTCTTTGGAAGCATTTCAGCCCTTCTTCCACACCTCATTAAGCTTTTCAAATGTTGGGTCTCCAGTTCAACTATTACAAAGGATCAACATTTGACATAATGTAACTTGATTGAGAAAGTGGATATTAAACAGGTTAGGATTCTGGATCACTGACGGCTTGTATGAAAATTTGATTTGTATGTTTTGATTGTACATTTAATATTGAACTTGCATGTTGATTATTTTAATGTCTTTGAATTTAGAGTTATGGTAGTGATAAATCTACAACAGGGACAGTCAGACAGTATTATTAGTATTAGATAATAAACATTGTCTACACTGTATATCCATTATGGTAATTTACCATACAATTTGTAATTGGAGATTTTTCCAAAATAGTTTTATTTTATTAGGGAATCTGTCCTGCAAGGTGCTGAGCTCCCTCAGTTTCCATTGAATTATGGGAGTTGACAGCATTCACAATCTGTCAACAGGTGATCATCTTTTGTGTGATCAAGCACTTAATATATGGTATAATGAATAGGTTTGCTTTTAAAAAAAAAGTTTAAAATGAGTAAATTAAAGAAAATGTGGTACATTAACCTGAGTATGGTGTCTGTGGTCTAAAATAAACACATGAGGAAAAGAAGGTAATACTTCATATGCATTTAAATAATCTATTGTTTCAGAGGTGATTATCCAACCATAGAACAGAATCAAAAGGAAGATCTGCCACTAGCATAACTGGAGCGCAAGGCAAAAAATCCTATCATTTTGAATAGTTCCAAAGGGGTAGCCATGTGCCACACGACTCCTTGTTTGTCATTTTGAAGACAGCTGTGTGTGTGTGTGTCAGTGCCCTTCGTTAAAAAAAAACAAATTCAAAATCAAAAATATACTAAAGGTCTTCAATTCCATCTTTGCAATATTTGTCACAGAAATATTATGAATTCCAACCTGTAGTCTCAGCTACAGCTCTGATTAATACCTGTTTCAGAATTTGGAAATTCTTTTGCTATCAAAAATTAGGGCAAATCATCTGTATCTATAACCATTAATCTATAAAGTCATGAACGGTTATTTCTACTTCATGTGCCTACTTCCCTCAACTGTTTGCTACTGTTGATATTAAGAAGTAACATGCTACAATTCTGATCTTCCTGAAACTTTATTTCTTTTTCAATCATAGTCATAAGGAGAAATCAGAGTTGACACATACAGCACATTGACTTGGTGATGTTGGTTGAGGATTTGATGCTGCGCTGGTTATTTGACATATTGCAAAGAAGCCACATTTGATGTTGGAGGAGAAACCCACAGAGCACACTCTGGTGACTGCTCTACATAATTAATTTAGTGATGATTTTGGAAAAAGTCTACATTCTTTTTTTTTTTTTTTTTTGGCCAGACATTAAAATATGCTACAGTGGCAGCTATTTTAATTAATAGGAATATGGAAAATCTAACCCCAAAAAGATTACCTTTGTGTAGCTCTTAGCACAATAGAGCACTGGTCCATACCATAGCACCTTGCCGCTCTAGATAATACTTCTGCTAAAAATAAAAACAACAAAGTATCAAGGTGAAATGCCACTGTTCCTCTACTTCATTGTCACCAGTGATTCAGACTGTTTGTTTGACTTTTACTCCTACCATCAATATTTCAGTTCAGCTTCAAAATAGCTACTCTGAGAACAGGCTCTATAGAACCTATATTTTTATGTCATTGTTCATAGTCTTTTTCAGGCTGGTATTACTTCCTTAGTTTACTTTCACAAAGATGTAGTTTAAAGTAATTATCCCTCTACCATGTTGAAATGTCAATCTAAAAAGCTAATACAGTTCTACCTGCAAGACTTCAGTCACATCATTTAAAAGAATAATTACTGGAATGTGGAAACATTTTTATTTTTTCATAATGAGCAAAAGTGATGAAGTATAGGAATGCTAGCTTCAATGGTTATACCTCCAACCATATTTCGTAGATATAGGAAGATTGTATTTTGTTTCTGACTAACTCTGCATTATTTTGTGGTTGAAAAGCTGATATGAACTGGAGTTTATAGATATATGAGGTAGAATTATTCCATAAAACTGCTTTTACATTGTTATGGGCGAAACACAGTTTAGGTCATCCACACTGCAAAAATCTGTCGACTACTGAAATAGTATTACTGTGTCTGTATCCATCATGCTTCTCAGTTATTTGTAATTATGCGTTCTGGGCAATTATCCAAAGCAGTTGGTATCAGAGTACAAGAGGAAAATGTTGTTAATGTTATCCAACACGGACACCCAGCATGCAAAACATCTGGAGATGTGTTTGTATGTCCAGTGGTATATAGGGGGTCCAGCTACCAAGGACCAACCCCACATTTGTGCCCACCCCCAGCAGCCCTGGCGAGGAGGCGAAAATGCCCTCCTCACATTTACCCATCCTGGGGCAGCAGCCACACAGCCTGGCCCTGGCTGGCAGAGGGCAGTCTCGCACCACCACCAGGAGAGGAGAGGGGAGGGAAGGGAAGGCGGGGTGGGTCAGCCCTTCAGGATGCATGGGGGTGTTGAGGGGCATCTCTCCCTGTGGCCCCTGCGTTCCTTCCAGGGCAGGATCAGAGCAGGGGCTTTAGGAGCTGCAGTCCCCGGCTCCCACTCAGGCTGGCAAGTGCCGGTAGGGTCTGGGGGAAGCTGGAGGGAACCCTGTCAGCTCAGGGGCAGAGTGGGTGCACCGTGGATCATGGTCTCTGGCACCAGGACCCCAGGCCCCCCCCCCCCAAAGTGCTGACCTGGCAGCCATGGTGGGGGACAGGGCCCACAAAATCCAGCCCTGGGCAGGCTGGCCTGCTGCCCCCCAGCAGCCTGGTATTTGGGGGGCTTGGCCTCCCCCCTCAGAATGCCACTGCCTATGTCATAATTCTTCAGGAGAATGTGACAACATAAGAAAACAAAAATGGGAAAGATAGTCCAGTGAAGGCAGTATTGTCCAAGATTGGTCCAGAATTGTCCATGGAAAGAACATTTTGTCCAGCATTTTCATACTACAGGCATATATTAAAAAGATTATCTCCTGGATGACCTTTCCTTCCACTTACAAATGCATAACAACCATGTGGCAGGTACAGTAATTGCTTACATTAAAGAGTAATTTTAGGAAATTGATGTATTTTTAGCTTTTCGTACTGCAGTTCAGCAGCTGGAAACAGGAAGAGAAGTTAGCCTCATGTTACCAGCTAGCTTTCTGTGGACCAGCAGTGGTTCATGGATCACACTTAGGAAACCTTTTGTGTAGAGAGCAGAAGAAACACTGAATTACCACACTGATATTTCTTAGACCTCAGTGAATGACAGAGATGGTGATTGCAGCTGGTGAATTGCTGTCATTGGAAGCTGGTCAATCTTGGAAGTGAAGCATGGCAACATCTGCTCAAACAGGTGGACTTGTTTTTCAAATTCCATTTGGTAGAATTCTCTCTTACTCTCCATAAAGGCAAGAATTTTCTCATCCTCTCATTACAACTATTCTGTGCTGGGGGCGGGGGGAGCTTCACATTACATTCATGACTGCTTTTCTTTGGTTAGTATTGAAATGCAACATTCAAAATGTAGAGATTGCAGACCTCTATTTAGTCAAAACAAAGATCCCACTAGGTCTGTCACTTTTTAAAGACTGCAGACATAGGTATACTAGAAAATTCCATGGTTCTAAGTGTTAAAATAAAAATATTACTTTGCATGGCAACTCTTTTTAAGAAATGTAAATGTAATAAATTACTGTCTTGCTTGTATGCAAGATAGACTAATTTTAGAAGCTGAAATGGATAGTGTGTTCATGCATTATAAAGTAATTGTAATTGAAATTCTGAAACATGGAAGTGCACCTCTTTAGTTTTAAATGACTTACAACCCATATCAGGCACTGCAGTGTGGGACCATTTGAATGCATGCATTATGGTTACAATTTCTGGTTTATTAAGAAGCAACATTTTTGGCATATCTAAAGCCCTGCGTGGATACAAAAATGTGGATCCGGATCTGATCCGCCTCTACTCACTGTCAATATTTATCCAAATCTGCATCTGCAACCAAGCTTGGGCTCACAGTCAGCATTCTAGCCTTTGATTGACTCTTTCTCCACGTTGGCCGCGCCCACTTTTTCCTTTTCTTGTTTGCAGTTCATATGTCATGCTGTCAATCAGATTTCCTTTGCCACCAATGACATCTCTGATTGACAGCACAGTGCACAAACCACAAACAAGAAAAGGAAGTTGGCAGAGCCCGCATGGGAAATGAGGCAGTCAGAAAGGCCAGCATGCTGACTGACTGTCAGTGAATGAGCAGTGGCTTTCCAAGCCCTCGCTTGCCGTGACTGAGAAGCTGATTTGCTGGCAGACCACAACCAGAACTGAATTGGGATTGCCTAGAGTGCTGCTTTGTTCCCTTGTGTGCTGCTAATGCAGATCATAGCAGCAGCTGCAGAAATCGCACTCTGGGCAGATAAAAATAGAATCCGTATCCGAGCTCCAATCTGCAACAATGGGTCTGTGGATATCCGCATCCATGGATGTGGGTGTCTGTGGGTCTGACGCAGATACCCATGGATCTGCAGGCATAACAACCATAAGGCTATTCCCAGTGTATTTTGAGGTGTTCAAAACCATATTTTCAATGTCATTTTGAAAGTGGTGTTCTTTTATTGAGATTATATTAATCTTTATATTCAATATTCCCTGAAGATTGAATAGTCCATGGTTCTTTTCCTTTTAGAGCAGGAATTAGGGAAGTTGAGAATCTACAGCAGGGCTTAACAAATCCTGGGTGCCAGGTCACCATGGCTCCCTGGATTTTGCCCCTCCCGCCAAGTAGCATCGAGGTAGCCAGAGATGCCCCCTATCTCTCCAGTCTCCCGCCACTGGTGGCAGCAGCTTTTTTCGACAGCAGGGGGAGAGAGGTTTGCGTGCCGTTGCACTGCTGAAAGAGTCAGTTTTTCAGTGGTGGGGGGCCCTGTCCTCTCTGCACCACTACCGGAAGAAGTGGCAGTGGTCTCTTGGCGGTGGGGGAGCGCCTTCACTGCCTCACACCAAAGGACATCTACATTTTTGGGCTGGAGATTTTTCGAGGCCTGATCTATATGAGTATTTTGGTATTGAAGTCAGATATTGGCCTGCAGGGCTTGATTCTGCAATGTGCTAAGTGCGCACTAGCCCTGTAAAAAGGTGGAGCTATTCAGGTGCATTTTAATGTAGCTACGGACAGTGCATTTACCTGATAAATGTACTGTGATGGGGGACTGTTAGTAGGAAGGCATGTGCAGCATGGAAAGGTATGCTTTTAAATTTGTCCTATTAGCCCTTGAGTTCTTGTCCTGGCTTTGCGACAGGCTCATGAGCCAGATCTGGCAAGTTATTTAACTTCTCTGCCTCTGTTTCCTTTCCTGTAATATGGGGAAACTTCCCAACAGTGTTGTTAGACATCATTAGCATACATCAGTGCAGTGCTTTAGCAACTTTATTTAAATAATTATATGAGCATATAATAAGTGCTATTGCTCACATGGAGAATCCTGAAAAGGAGACTGTATCTCAGCATTTGAACATAGTACACATTGTATCTTGGCAGGGCTACTGAGGATGTGTTATGTTCAGCAACCTAGGCAGAGTCCTCCACTACTGCAAAGTTGCTGTGGGGTGTGTGAAAGGAGAATGGGAACAAAAGAAGGAAATGTAAAACAACCATAACAGGAAGAATAGAAACACTGAAATGGCCTTGAGGAGGTTGTTCCAGTGGCCTGCATCTTAATTCAAGTCTAAACTCCAGGTCCATGTTTTTTGAGTAATGTGTAACAAACACACACTGCATACTACATCTGTAGAAATCACCATTTGCAAAGAGAGGGAACAGCAGTAAGAGGTTTGTCAAAGAGAAGGTTTGCCTCAAAGAGGGGTCTTGGAGGAGAGAAGTGAAGCCAGGGAAAAAATCAGGAAGGGAAAGACTCAGGCACACATAGCAAAATGAGAGGAAAAGGGGGAGAGAGACTGACAGATACCGAGATGTAAAGAATAGAAGTAAACACAATGGGCCAAATTGTGCCCTGATTTCCATTCAGTATAACATCACTCATATAAGGGTTAAATGGAACTGAGAATGGGGCAGAATTTGAGTCATGAATTCCATTGGGGTTGGGAAGAAGATACAAATTTACTTTTCCTGTTATGCCCTCCTCATCCCCTGTGCAAAAATCAGGCTATGCCCTTGAGAGTATTTTGGTAACCAAATCAATAATGTGTAACAATAACTAATTATATCAGAAGCTAAAAGAAACTTTAAAAATAAAAAAAAAAGCTACTTTCATTTGAAAGAACAGGAGGTGCGAGCAATGGGCAAGAATTAAATTAAACCCTGGGGAAAACTACTCCCAGACAGCTAGAAGAAAAATTGACTAGCATTTATGTAGTGAAGGTGTTTTAAACTATGTTTTGTTCACTGTTGGCTTTAATTAGGAATGTTGGCATACTTTGCTGGTTTAGAGTAAAAGACAGATGTATTTTTTAAGACAGCCTGAAACTATTAAACCAGTAAAATTGTTATAAAAATCCCAAAGGAAGTGAAATATATATCCCTGTAGAAACCCAGTGCTCAGAAACAATCAATTTGAAGGGTGATTGTTGAACCTCCTGCTGCTATATATAATAAATTCCTAACTTATTTTCCTTTTCAAATTCTCTATCATAAACATTTTTTGTATCAATATAATTTTGTTTTTCTGTTGGAGAAAAAAAAGGAAGTTGTCCAACTGTAAAATTGTAAAAGTCTGTGTTGGATTGAAGTTTATAAATCTGACACATTGCTTTTGAAATATAAAATATAGCTTGAAAAGATACAAGTGCCTGGATAGGAACAAGAAGAGCTAAAAAGATAAGAAAACCTTGACTTTTCTAGTCACATAATTTTATCTTATCTGGTGGATTATCATGTGTTATATTTTCTGTTGCTTTAGGTCATGTCTACATTGGAGCGAAATTTAAAGTTGATGTTGAGATGCCGAATTTTTAAATGCGGAGGAGTGTGTTCACACCACACTCCTTACTCTGGGTTCTTGCGTTCTCATTGCTAGCTGTTTGGTTGAATGTAGAAGTGTTGCACTATGGGTAGGTAACCCACAATGCAGTAGAGAGCTGTGGCTTGTGGGAAGTCAGCTGTCCTCCCACGATGCAACGTGCCCTCATCCCATGCCCTCATCTCCAAGAAACAAACAGGAAACAGTTTTTGTGCTGCTTTTCTCTGCTGGAGGCATGGAGCCTGCTCATCTCTGCAGTATTATGGACAGCATTTCAAACACATCTCGGCTTATTTTACTGTATTTCCAGCAGCGCAACTGGATCCATGGTGCAGAAACCTGCAATGTTACTGAGGCCGCCCTGCTAGAAGCCATTGACCGAAACAATTCCCGCTTTGTGCAGGCTGTAACCCTGAACCTGCAATCTGTGGAGCACAGTTCCTGGGTCTGGGAAACGAGCACAGAGTGGTGAGACCACATCATGCTGCCCATGTGGGATGATGAGTAGTGGCTACAAAACTTTTGTATGCGAAAGGGCACTTTCCTTGAACTTTGCAAAGAGGTCACCCCCAGCACTAAAGCGTATGAATACTCGCTTGAGACCAGCAGGGCCATCCTTGGGGTAGGGGTGGTGGTGAACGGGGCAATCGCCCCGAGCCCCGCAGTTACATGGGAATGGGACAGTGTGAGGCCTCTGCCCCCCCACTGCTGCGCTTTGCCCTGCTCCCCGCTGCCTTCTGCGGCAAGCCAAAGGCAGTGGGGTGGGGTGGAGCGTGAAGCCTGGCCTCTGGGCCAGCCCTCCCCATCCCCAGGGCAGAGCGGGCAGGCCCAGGGGCAGGGCAGGGAAGCAGAGCCTGGCCTGTGGGCCAACCTTTCCCACCCCCAGGGCAGAGCAGCCAGCTCGGGGGGGTGGGGGATGCGTGCGGCCCGGCCTCTCAAGGCCAGCCTGCCTGGAGCCCCCCACCCTAGTGCAGCACTGGCGAGTGGGGGAGCCGGGAGCCCCGCACAGGCTGATTGGCCCTGGGTCCTGCCCCCCCCTTAGGGATGGCCCTGGAGACCAGTTCTTACAGGGAAGAAGCAAGTGGCCATCACTCTGTGGAAGCTTGCAACCCCAAACTGTTACCAGTCAGTTGCAAATCAATTTGGAGTCAGGAAATCCACCGTGGGAGCTGTAGTGATGCAAGTGTGCAGGTCCATAAATAAAATTCTGCTGAGGAGAGTAGTGACCTTGGGAAATGTCCAGGACATAGCGGATGGGTCTGCTGCTATGGGGTTCTCGAATCGTGGTGATGCCGTAGATGGACGCATATCCCCATTTTAGCTCTGGATCACCTTGCCACTGAGTGCATAAACCACAAGAGGTACTTCTCTATGGTCCTCCAGGCGCTTGCAGATCACGGGCCGTTTCACAGACATTAATGTGGGGTGGTCTGGGAAGGTTCATGAGGTGTGCACATCCTTAGGAACTCAAGTCTACTCCGAAAGATGCAGGCAGGCACTTTCTTCCCCGACCAAAAAAATCAGCATTGTGGATGTTGAAATGCCAGTAGTGATCCTGGGGGATCCAGCCTACCCTTTGCTCCCCTGGCTAATGGAGCCGTACACAGGTCACCAGCACGCCGATATGGAGCATTTCAATCAGAGGCTCAGCAAGTGAACAATGGTGGTAGAGTGTGCATTTGGGAGTTTAAAAGGGAGGTGGCAGAGCATACTGACTAGGCTTGATCTATCTGAGAAAAATATACTCACAGTTATAAGTGCTTGCTGTGTGCTCCATAATTTATGTGAAGCACTCGAGGGAAAAGTTCCCTCAAGGCTGGGTTGCTGAGGCTGAAAGGATGTCCGCAAATTTTGAACAGCCAGAGCAAGCGTTACAGTGGGAGCTCACCATGGAGCCGTGCATATCAGGGAAGAATTGAAAGCACTGTTTTGCAATGAGCAGCAGTGATGTTTGTGCCTGCCCTCCCTGGGCACTCCCCACCCCACACACACCTTACTGCCCTCCCTCCCATTCTGTCACCCAGAGGGCATTGTAGCACAGTTTTGGCACATGTGCCAGGGCTTACCAACCCCTATAGTAGTTGGATTATGTAGGCAAAAAATGGGTATTTGTAGCTGGAAAGTATAACTTTAAGAGGGGAAAAAAAACCCACTTCACTGTTTATAAGGTTTATTTTTATTTAAATTGTGATATCAGGCAGAAGTTAATTTATATTTTCTCTAAGGGAAAGTTATCCTATAACTTTCGACTGCAAAATTTCTTGCACCTTCCTCCAGGCTGGTCCCTCCACCCCAACCCCTCAGTGGTGCCAGTGGCCCCCTCCACTGGAAAAAAGCAGCCACTGCCTGAAAAGGGGGCGGGGGAAGTTCCCTCGGGATACTGCCGAAAGAAGCTCGGAGTGCTCCCCGGGCATGCCGTACAGAGGGGCTGCTCCAGGTCTACTTTCCGGAGCACGCCTGGGCCAGGTGGCTTTTATCCATTGGCCCATGCCCAGCGATGTCCTTGACCGCCACTAAGGAGCAGTAGCAGTGATGGGAAATTTAAAAGGATCCCAACCTCCGCTGCTACCCTGTGAGCCTTTTTTTAGTTTTCCAGTGGCAGCTACTGGGGTGTCAGCAGGGTGTGCGTGACCCAGTACCTCAGGGTCTGTGACTTGTACTGGCTCATGAGCCATGGTTTGAAAACCACTGCCTTATACTATGCTTTCAAAAATTAATGTACAGTAATTTTGAACTAAAGGACAGCTTTAGGGTCACTTTTATTATCTCTTTAGGCATGATGAGTCAAAATTGATCAACTGTTGCTCTAAACTTAGACAAATTCATCTGTGCATTCATGCTTTTAAAAGTGACTTGCAAAATATTGTTTGTGCTCTTTATTGTTTCTTTATCATGCAGAATGAAGGCCTGAAAAATCTCTTTTGCATCTTTTTATTTTTGTCTTCAAAATATCTGGGACATTAAGTCTGTTCTTTCCTAGTTTTGCTTGAAGGCTCTTTGGAGGACTATATAGCTGAAGTGAGTGTTTTCACAGCTTTGCACTTCTATTGGAGGTGTAGATTTGAGTCTTTAACAAAGAGAACTTTTCTCTTCAGGGTTTATCGAGCTTTTGAGTAAAATTATGTGTTAATTAATCTAACCTTCTCCTCTCAATTGCTTTCAGTATGACATAATCCCAAAATATGTGGATCATGGTGTATCATGTTTTTGAGTTAAGTTGTGTGATAATTAATCTGACCTTTCCTCTCAGTTGCTTTCAGTATCTTCTGGATGACATAATCCCAAAATACATAGATGATGATGTATCATGTTTTTGTGTTAAATTGTGTGATAATTAATCTGACCTTTCCTCTCATTACTTTCAGTATCTTCTGGACGGCATAATCCCAAAATATGATAGTAGTCCCTAAAATTCTTGAGCAAAAATAGGATAAACAAGACCCGATTTTTAAAAAGAAAAAAGATTATGATTAATCTTGTGTTATGGTATATTTGTTGTTTTTGGAAATAATTAGCAACAGTTATAAGTATTAGAAGGGGTGGCATGTACAAATACTTGTTTTCTTTGCAATTCACCTTTTGAGTAGAGCTGAACCATACTTTTTGATTCTTAAAATAAATTCTGTAGTGGTGTGTATTCTGAAGTTTTTAATAATTATACTCTTTCTGTATTGAAGGCTACAGATAGAAGAATCTTCTAAACCTGTAAGACTATCACAGCAATTGGACAAAGCTGTAACAACCAATTATAAACCTGTGGCTAATCATCAGTATAATGTAAGTTACTTAACCTTTTCCTTGCTCTTCTTTAGCACTACAAGTCTCTTGGGAATTTAGTTGCTCTGTGGAATAACTTCCCTGTAAATCCAGGCTTTCTGTGGCCTTTTTTTCATACTGAATGTCTTTGCCTCTGAAAATCCCTTTTTTTTTCTATGGTATAAAGATTCTGTATATGACCTAGTCTACATTAAAAAAACTGTGTCGATACCTGAGGATTGACGCAGCAGGATTGATTGAGCAGGGATAGTTTAGACCTGCTCAGTCAATCTTGGAAGTACTCTCCAGTTGATGTAATTACTCTACCACCTCAAGTGGAGTAAGGCTGCGTTGACCAGAGAGCACTGAAAGTCGACTGTGACAAGTGAAGATGCCACGGTAAGTAGAATTAACTAAGTTGACAGGAGATAAATATTCTGCAGAACGCAGATTATGTCTCTCCTGCCAATTTAGCGCCATAGAGTAGACCTAGCCTATGTTTCCCCCTTCCACTCCCCCCGATAACTTCCTTCTGTCTTGAGTCCAGAACCCATTCAGTGGCTGAAATCTGTTAGTGCTAATTCCCCTTTGTTACATGGCAGAGACATACCAGAGCTATGTTTCCCCAACCTCTTTCTGCTGTTTTTATTACTTTATCTTTAGTCATGTCTGGAATTCAATTTAAAAGCCTTAAGGGCAGAGACATTGTACTATGAGATTGTGCATTCCTCTTTTGAGTCATGCGAAATAACAATCTACAGAGGGGAAAGGCTAGGGAAGAATCTTTAACTTCTAGTCCTTGCAGATAGTTTCCTGAATGATGTAAAACAATAGATAAATCTTTGCATTATTGTTATTTCATTTGCATTATTTCATATTCTCTGTATCAATTACTCTGATAGAATTACATCCACGTTGCAGGTCGTTGTCATTTGTTATGAAAACAATCTATAATGCCTTCCTCCTTAAAGATCGTCTTTGTGTAATTTGTATGTATGCATGTATAATAAGCAACTTTGATGCTGAATTCAAGGAACGTTGTTAAAATTAAGTAACACTGAGAATTAATCACAGTGTTAGTCATTTACTCTTTTGTGCTCCTGGTTAAGGTGTTGTTTACATAAAACAAATGACAACGTGTATGATACACGCGATTAATAAATCTGTTAGTCTTTAAAAGTGCCACAAGACTCTGTTGTCTTTCTACAATAGACTAACACGGCTACCCCTTTGGAATTTAACCATTGTTGTAGAATACGATCCAATTTAAGACCTGGTATAGGCTTAGCATTTAGATTGATGTAGCCACATATCTTGGGGTGTGAAAAATTCACTCGCCTGTGAGGGATAGCTGTGCAAACCTAGCCCCTGGTGTAGATGTGGATTGGTCCACAAAACAATGCTTCTTTTGACCTAGTTACCATCAGTCAAGGAAGTGAATTATGTACAGAGATGGAAGAACCTTTTCTGTCACTGTAGATTGTGTCTACATTATAGTTATTAAGGCATGGCTGTGGTTATACCCATGTGTAATCCCCATAGTGTAGAGAAGCTCTTACTTATTCCCACAGATCACAAAATACACATTTCTCAGAGCAAACGGCATTTATAGTAGCTGTCTTCTAAGGACTGGTCTACACACAGACTTCAGACCAGTATCCCAGTTAGGAATGTCCCTTTTTACAAAATAGTAATACTGGTAAACTCGATGTAGATGCAGTTATAGAAGTATGCATGTGCCTTATACTGGTGTAACTTACTTCTCCTGCCGATACTGAAATAAACTACAGCAGTACAAATGGATCCATGTTAGTGAGCTGTACTATTTTGACTGTGCCACTGCAGTTAAGGTGGAACAACGTTTGTGTGTAAACAAGCCCTAAGGTTTTAGTCAAGTTATAGACTACAATCATGATTGATACTACAACTTTTAAGTCTTGTAACAGGTTTGCGGGGACAGCTGTTTAACTAAATCTCATAGGATGTGTCTACACAGCAGAGAAAAACCAGCAGCTGGCCCACGCTAGCTATCTTGGGCCTGTCAGACTCAGGCTACAGCACTGTTTGATTGCTCTGTAGTCGTCTGAGCTCTGAGTTTCTCCCACTTCACATGATCTTAGAGACCAGGCTCCACCCTGAGCCCAGGCATCTACATAGCAGTGAAATGGCTCTGCAGCCTGAGTCCCACCAGCTGCCCATGTGTAGTGGCTGTGTAGACATACCCCTAATGAGAACATGGTTGTAATATGGGAGTATTCAAATTGTAACATTGTTAGCAGTTTGCACAGCTGGTCAACCCAATATGGTTGGTTGTAGAAGTTTTGATGGGAAAAGTCTATTAACATTGACCGCTTGCATCATCTCAGCCATCCTTCACCACCTCCAAATGTCAGGGCAGGGTTATTTTCTACAGTAACTTCTTCAGTCCGTGGAATCCAGGTTTGCTGTCCCAAATGGTGGGTCTTCTCCCACTTCTCTTAAAAGATCAATTCCACAATCTTTTTAGATCTCACAATTAGATTTTTCTGGACTTTTTCAGGCTGAAATTATTTTCTTAAGCTCATCCCAATATTCTTAGTTATACTGCACTGGTCTAATAGGAGCAGCAGATATCAGAGGAGAGGAAAGAAAAAGGAAAATATGAGCTGATGTGGGAAGAGAGAAAAAGGCCAATCATCTACTATGAAAGATGGAGACTGTCAGGAAGGGCAAAAGGAAAAGGGCAACAGGAGAAACCAAAGGGCTGGAGCTATTGCTGGGAAGGTGCATAGTAAGTGGCACATGACTATAACTTCACCTCTTCGTGCCCCCCTCTCCCCTACACACACACGCAAAAGGCAAGACTAGGAAGAAGTATTGGTGGTGTGTGGCGGAGTGTGGTACCTGGAATCTCCTTCACTTTTTTTAATGTCAAACCTCACCCACCAGTGATAGAATGGAGGGAGAGCAAATTCTTTCTTTCCCAAAATGAAATTAAACCCTGTTTTCTCGTTAGAGTATTGTGAATGGTAATGTCATTGTAACTTAGAGTTTCAGTTCCCTTGGGAGATGGGACCTTCTCCGTATATACTTGTTAATGCTGTGCATACCTAGAGTGTTAGAACAATGTTCTCATGGCCATGATACTTCTCCAGGCTCCATTAGCTGTGTCTGCTTCACTTTTTGCCTGTTGTTTAATGATGCAAATAGACAGAATAATATCTGTTGGGCGATTATGCAGTCAATAAGACTTTTCTAAGTTAATTTTTTTTAAGTTATTACAGTGCATGTAAGTTTACAGGGGAGCAAAATAATTTACTTTACCTAACCAATTTCAACCATTTTTATCACAAGAAGAACGATAACAACCTAAAACATGGAGGAATGAGTTATCAAATCCGGGGCATATAGTATTTATTTTTAATTTCTCAAGACTCCTGAAATCTTAAATTAAATCCTGCTGATACTGCTATGTGTGGAGCTCACCATGGCCTCATTAGCAATAAGACTTTTATTATTTATCAGATGCTTTTGGAGGGAGGGATCTTGGTCAATAAGTCAAGTCTGAAATCTGATTTACTTTAAAATTAATATAATTTAGTGAAGCCTGGACCCTAACAATGAGATTGTGGCATGTAAGTTTTTGCTTTCAGTGAGGGGTCCAGAGACGTTTGTCTCCCTCATAGAAAGAGAATGAAAAGCACTTCTTTAAGGGTTTCTTAATTTTGTTCAGCACTTAGAAACTATGATGATGGGCACTATATAAAAACCACAGAGAAAGGGGGCTTTTCAGAGGCATAGTATTTGATGTAGGAGCATGGGCTGCTGTGGTCATAGAATTGTAGAATCATAGGGCTGGAAGAGACCTCACGAGATCACCTAGTCCAACCCCCTGCCAAAAAGCAGGACCACTCCCACTAAATCATCCCAGCCAGAGTTTTGTCTAACCGGGCCTTAAATGTTTCCAGAGATGGAGATTCCACCACCTCCCTAGGTAACCCATTCCAATGCTTCACCACCCTCCTAGTGAGAAAGTTTTTTCTAATATCCGACCTTGACCTCCCCAGCTGTAACTTGAAACCATTGCTCCTTGTTCTGTCCTCTGTTACTGCTGATACTGGTCCTAGACACTTCCTTTCAAAAGGTGCTGCATGCTGTCTAATCCACCCTCATCCCTCATATTTAGAGAGACTAGACCAAAGGGGTTGAGAAATGTCTTGTCCTTTTTCCTCTCTATGTATGCACCCACACAGGGCTAGACACAGTCTAAACAGCTCACTGTTGATTTAATAAGTATGCCACTTCCTTGCTGAGAAATTTTCTGCAATACTCACTGTTTATGTAAGCTTCAGACATTATTTTATGTATGTGTTCCCTTTAGCTAGCTCTGCAAACTAACAAACCACATTAATTTCAAGTACTTATAAATGAAAGTGGGGAAAAAAGCACTTTACAATCCAAAATATAGTGGTAGAGAATTACGTTTTCTGTAGAGAACACTTGCAGTAAATGATTTTTTTCTTTAGAGGGTACTCAGACATATTATTAACAGTTCCATATACCTGTCCATATACATAAACGTCTCCTGGCTCTCAAGAGTACTGGAGAACTTCCCATCAGACTGTAAGGCTTGAACCCCAAAAGACTTTCACCTCTTTCTAAGACCATTGCTTCCCCTTGTACATGAGTGTTTAGTAGAGCCCCACTTTTTCCTCACCAGTAGTTTCTCCAGCCTCTTTCAAGTCAGCTGCAATCCCTGCCTGTTACCAGCCTTGCTTCCCTGTGGTTGCACCTGTTTATTGCCATCTCCTCGGGAGACCTCTTTCTTGTCCTTTGTTGGCATCGGCCTTGCTTATCCAGTGTGACCCTATAACTTTCCTAGTCTCTCTTCACAAAACGTACCACTTCCATTTCTCTGCCTTTTATGCATGTCCATAGAACTATTCCAGCTTTACATGACCTAATTCGTTTTGGCTGTATTTACACTGAAAAAGTCTGAAACTCTCCCACCTGTGATGTAGGATTGGTGCAACTCCACTGTGCTAACAGTGAGAGTACTAAATGTCAGCTGACCTCACGGATTTTTTTTTTTAAAACCAGTCTTGCCATGTAACCATGTTCTCAGTGTGACTGGACAATGTGATTGAAACACCAGAAGTTGCAAGTATATTGTGTTTTACACGGATGCTCCTTCTGTTGCTGAAGGGTGGAACAATTTTCAGAAAATGTTTAGTGTAGACGAGACCTTCCTTCAACATGCAGCATGGTATCTCTTCAGAAAATGCACATTTGCTTCAATTTCAGAATACCAAGCAGACCAAGAAAGCTATTTTGAGCTAGAGTGTGAATTTCATTGTTAGAGTAACTGCTTTTATTTTTTCATTTCAGTAGCTTCTTTGCAGGCTGAAATTATAATTGTAGGGGTGTTTCACTGACTACAGAATAATTTTTTTTTTAAAGGAGTTATGAAAAGAATATAGAACCTTTTAAAGTTTCTTTCAAAGTGTGGGGGTTTTTTTTGGAGGAAACTTTTTACCGGTACTTTCACCTATCACGTCTTTTTCATCATTTTAGTATTAACCATCTGCTGAAGAAATATAATATGTGTCTGTATTGATGATGCCTTCAAATAGGGGAATCTTGGCAACCTTCCAGTAAGAGTACTGACACACTGTGAAGGTAAAGAAAGAAAAACTGATCTTTTATGAAGGATTCCAAAGAATGAAACAGCAACTTCAGTACTTACTAACCCATTCCACAACTACACCCCCATGACATCCAAATATATTTTAATGCTTTAGCCTTTTAAATTAAACAACATTAATTGAGTTTTTACAGCATTTGTGTATATGTACATCATACTACACACCCAGACTTTTGGTTCTTATCTTGTTGCAAAAGATTTATAAAATTAAAGAGAGGTGTTATAACTTTATATGAACTGTCAGTCCTCCCAACTGTGGAGAGAATGCAGTAGCAATACCATAGTTTTTACAATAGCAGTATTCACACTGCTTTCTGTGCTTCTTGGCTCCAGTGGGAGTTGGTTTTGAAGTTTAAGTTTTAGCAGTATTAGACTGCACTCCGAGAGTGCTCAGCTATGAAATCTTTGCTAAGAAGTGAGGCATGCTAGTCATTTTTGAGTGTGAATTGTTGTATGGATTAATGATTTATGAATTCCATAGTACTCAAGCTGCATTTTTGTAGAGAGCACTCCTTTGTGATTTGGATAATCAGGAGAATGTAAAATGAAAGCTCCCAATGAGAGGAGCGTAATTAGCCTGTAAATTTGCAATATAGCAGAAAAACATAAATGTTGTCCATTACAGTTTAGCAGATACTAAAATACAAGCATTTCAGCTCAGTTAAAAAACAAAACACATACTGTTCCATAACATAATTGCAGTATTTGAGAACCTTTGATTAAAATGGTCACATAAACAGCTAGTAGTAAACAGTTATGGGTGGTTTTGAGGCTCTCATAATAACAGAGTGCAAGTTCGCCTTCCTTCCTCCTCTGTGTAGAAAGTGTCCATTTTAGAGAGTGAGCGTTTTTGCTTGACAGTGTTAAAATTAACAGCTTGTTTTTCCAAGTGAAGATGATCAATCCCTGAACAGGTTTTCTCTAAATCTCACTTGTACAAGTACCATGATGCTGCAGAATTGTTGAGCAATTGGCTGAGCACCATGTTCATAGATTGTCTTGAAATGGCCATTAGCTTTTCCAGTTACGTTCTGTCTTGTGCAGACTGAGTGACATGAGGATTTGGCTCTTATTTTTGCTTAAAAAACCCCCTAAGACTCTTTTTTCCCCCTTACTTTAATTTGATCTTCCAACTTAGGGTGTGGTTTGTCTTGTTTTCTGAGAAATTGAATGGGACAGAAAATTCCTAAAAGGTTTAGAGAAAATCAAGTGCTACTCTTCTGGAAAAGTCATGCAATCTTTAGAGTGACTGGTTCTCTCCACCTTTTAGGCCCGAATTCCCAACAACTATGTTTTTGTGTTACCGAAGGCCCCCGACTCAAGAGCAGGCAAAAGGTAGTAGACTTTTGTCATTGAAGAGAGATCTCAGATTATGTAGGACCTCGGACCTAAAAGAAGGCACAGTTGGACCTCTAACTCCTTCTTTCTTCTGGACCAGGATTCTCTGACAGCAGAGGCCTTTGTGGCAACAGTAACATGACTGCATAATCCCTTTCCTGATCATGTCAAGCTGTAGAAAGTATTTAAAACCTCTGTGGGTCCGCCTTTTAAAGCAATGCTGTTCTCAGTTCCCATGTCCCTTATATGATATCTTGTATATTATTGGTGTGTCTTATAAAAACTCATTTCAAATATATTTATAAGTTTCCAGTCTGGCCACTACCACTATGGCACTGTCCCTATTGCCAAATGCCATGTGGACCTAACTTCCCTGAGGACTCTCTTGAAGAGGCAGTTCCTTACCAGTCTTGGCATTTTGCTCTTGAAGCACTTTCCATCTCATGATGGAACGTCACTGAATTGCATCCCTCAAAAGAGCTAGAGAGGGTGCTTTTCATGTATGTTGAGTTATTACTTAGTGCTGCTATCCCACTGCGTCCTGCTGTCAGAAGCTAATTGATGATTACTTTCAGCCTCCTAGATGATTCCTCCAAGATTAACAAGGTGTCATTTGAAAATGCAAAGACGTTGGCCTCCTTTCATTATGTTGATTCTGCTTGGGGCCACTTGCTCTAGAAGAACCGCTCACCCAATAGAGGACAGTGCCAGTCCTCGAGTCTCTCATTACACATTTATCGCTCCTTATAAAAGGAGTCCCACTCAGTTTCCTGTTCTTGCCTTAGCTATTATCTGCTAGGAAATAACTGCAAGCTTTTGACAGGATTAGGAGGTAACTCTGGGCACTGCGGTACTACCCATGTTAATAACTGACCTGGTAAACTTTCACAGCAGCCTGGATCAGTGATTAATGGTCTTCCCCCCCCCCCCCCCCAGTAGATAGGTAAGGGTCCATCTCTGATTACCGGTAGCTGAGTTTTTATTTACATCTCACTTGGGCACAAGTGAGCAATGACCGAGACATTCTTCAGTTCTAGTATCACTGTTTACTAGTGTTTATGTAAGTAAAAGACCATCTACCTAGAGGCTGACCTTGCCTATCAGAGAAATACTCTTTCCCAGTAAGTGTAACTGTTCCTTTGCAGTTTTTTGTTCAGTTTTGTTTTCAATGAATGAAGATTTCTGTTGCCAAGAGGATCAATTCTCATTCATCTTGTGTGATACTTCTCTCCTCACTTCCTGAATTTCTAAGTGTATCAGCATATCAAACTAATCCTTTTGCAGAAAATGTGGCCAGAAAGACACTTTACATTTAAATAGAGGAGGTTTTTATACAAGGCTGTGTTTAGAGTACTCAAACATGGAACAACTAAAGGAAAGGATTCTAGCAGAAACCAAGCTGAGACAGAGCAATTTCCAGATAGGAGCAAAATGGTGTTTGTAGTCCCATAGTAGATTAAACTGATTTTTAAAGACCTATTTGATTCCTACCTCTTCAGTCCTCTCATTTCTCTGCTCCCCCATGTTATGTTCTCACTGCAGGGTACAACATGACCCTGACTTTGCACACGTACAACGGGCATTTTGGAGGCACTAAGAAAATATTAGTTACAGAATGCCAAAGTGCTGGTTATTTACATTTCAATCTGGAATAACTCATCTGAAGCCAGTCTTGTTATTCCAGACATGCACTGGTGTAACAGAGAACAGAAGTGACTGATAACCTTCCCAAACTCTCCTTTTCACTTTATGGCTAGAGTTAAGGAACCCCATGATAGGATTTTTTTACCAAAAGATCAATTAATGGCACAGTGAGCAACTGCCACTTTCCAGCACAACCTCCAGCAGACCAAATGCATGAAATGTACATCAATAATTTGTCAAAATAGAAATAAAATCACAAAGAGAACATTGTCGCCAGATCGATGTCTTTACCTTTTAAAATAGTTTGGCGTCACTTCATAGCTTGCTTACTTTCAGAAGATCATTATTTATGTGACAGCTGTCTTCTCCATTGATATCATCTCAACTTATGTGACAAAAGAGCGCTTTCCAAAGAATGCTAATCATAGGTGTCACTAAAGAGGGGGAAAAAAAACCCTCACTGTTCCTCAGGGTGGGATCTGTCTTCCTATGTTTGTATACAGCACCTAACACAATGGGACTCCATTCATGGTAAGTACCTTCTGGTGCTCCAGAGATGTAGATTATATAGATATACATGTTAATAATAAGGGTTTGCCAGGCTCAAATAGGATGTGGCAGATCGGTAGAGTTTTAAGACTAGAAAGGACTGTTATGGTCACACAGTAAAATACATTTAAAAAATCATAAACTCAGATTTTCTCACCCTTCATGTTAAGCACCATAACTGATAGCCCAAACATTATATTTTCCCTTCTCCGTATACCATAGTACTGTCTGCCTAGACTCAGGTACAACAGTATTTTTCTGTGGTACTCATGTAACCTGCAAGTCTTGTTCAGTTTCATTCTGGCCCCTGTATCGCTACTGTTGAGCTGGTTGATTGCATTGGTGGGAAGCTGCTTGCAAAATTCAGAGGGGGGTGTGGGGTGAAGCATTAGTCCCAAATATTCTACTCATGACACCCAAGACACCGGTTAATGGAGTAGATTTGTATCAACTAATCTTTTGTAGCTTTATGTTCTTTCTGTGTAACAAGTTTCCATTGTATTAATGCGTCCCTGGTTCTGTTTCTTTTATAGTTAAATGATCCACACTTGATGCTCTCATTTCCTAATTTGTTTTGGATGAGTTTGCAGCTGGACTGTCTAATTTTTTTCTTGTTTCCTTTCTTCTAACACAAAAATCTGTTTTTGTGGGACAGTGCTATGATAATATTAGCCAGGGCTCTCAACCTATTTACCATTGTGGCCCATATCCAATACTACTTGTATGGCCCTGAAGATGTTGCGCGGGCCGCAGCTGTGCGCTGATTGGGCCATAGGTTGAGAACCATTGTACTAGACAATGAAATTAAATTCACAGTATAGTTTGAGGTTTAGAAGGTGTTGGAAAACCATAAAATCTCTTCAATATTTTCAGGAAATCCTAGCTCATTCCCTGTTGGATTTTCAGTGAAGTGCTTTGGATACAAATGTCACAATGTACTATTGCTTAACACAGAAACATTAAAAAACAAAAAACCATACTGCCTGGATATTCATCTGCATTCTATAGTTTCTGTGGAATCCAGCTGTTCTGCTGTAGGCCTTAGCAATCAAGATGGTATTTTATAACTCATTTTACTGAATGATGCAGTTTGCAGATGTGGCTGGCTTGCTGCTCTTATGAAGATTTCTGTAATTTAAGGAATATAGATTTTCAGAATAAGTATATCACCAAAATGCATCAGTGAATGAAAGTAAGTTGACTGTATTGAGACGTTGACTGAGAACTTTTCAGTTCATATCCCAGCCTGATACTGATTCTATAGCTTTGGGCAAGCCACTTAATCTTTCTGCCTCTGTTCCTGTATTTGTAAAGTGTTGTTATTTACCTATCTTACAGCAATACTAAGGATCATGTTGATTTTTGGAAATGAGAAGCACAGTGTAGCTGCAAAGTGTTTTGTTAAACAAAGTTGTTTTAAAAAAATAGATCGTAATACTCTGTGCAGAAAATAACCCAGCGAGTGTGCTACATGTACATTTTTAAAAAAAACAAAAACAAAAATCTTTTCTTTAATAGATTGAGTATGAAAAGAAGAAGAAAGAAGATGGAAAACGAGCTCGGGCTGATAAACAGCAAGTGTTGGACATGCTTTTTTCAGCCTTTGAAAAACACCAGTATTACAACATTAAGGACTTGGTGGACATAACCAAACAGCCTGTGGTATGTACCTGTTTATAATAGTCGTTGTCACATTTTTCAGTAATTACCATTACAACATCTATTGAAATAGTAGGAATATGCCTTTTATATTTACAGTGCATAGTCTTCAAAATATACCTTTAAAATATATTGATTGTGTGTGTATATTAATGAGTGGCAAGTTGGCGCACAACTTTAAGATAAACTTATTCAGAACTATAAAGATATGAAATATTGTAGGGAATAAATCCTCCCTTGTCAAAGAGATGGCTAAAATAATCTAATAGATATTTGGCTTCTGTGTTTTAATGCAGGAAATCAGACTCTGTATCTAAATAAATAGGTAGAAAATAACAAGTGCCATAAGCTCAGGCTCCAAATACCTTTCATATGAAATATTCTCATTATTGCCAGCACTAAGACTTTTAAAATTCCACTTTTTTTAGGGTGTTTGGCTCTTTTCTACTTCCTTTGTGTGTGCGGATGTTCAGGATGAGAGTAAAACATGGGGAAAAAACACAGAAATATATACTTAAAATGAGTTTTGGGGGAGTAGCTTAGTCCCCTTTTTCCCTTGGTGAACTGGCATACCACAGCCCCACCCTGTCTATGTCCCCCACACACTCCAGCCTTGGGATTTCTTTTCTATTTCCCTTTCCTGTCCTGGGAGATCCCAACAGTGCCCCACAGCAAATGCTAGCAGCTTAGTTCTGGCAGGGGATGTGGAAAAGGAATTGCACTCTTAGGATTTTGCTGCTTTCTCCAGTTCCCTGGAGTCTCTGTCTTTATGGATCCCCTCAGAGCATCAAGTGCAAAGCTGCTGTTCAGCCTATTGTAATTCTCTAGTCTCTCCCTTGTGCGAGGCTCTCCCACTGAGCTACAGTGCGGGGAGAGGGAGAAAGGGGCTCCCACAAGTAGCTGCTACCTGCCGAACTCAAGAGCATTCCCTGGAGCCCAGTAGTAGGAAATGAAGCAGCTCTGACTAATTTCCTGCATCCTTCCAGCAGCCCGTGTTCTCACAAACACAAACAATGGCCCAAATTGTAACAGAAAATTATAAGAGCTTTATTATAATACAGTGAATACAGTCAGTTTTTCTCACTTCAGATGCATCAAATTGTGGAGATATGAGAGTAAAGAGACAGTCATTTAAAATTTGTAACCAGTTAAAGTATGGAATGCCTTCCTTGAGCAGGTCCACAAAGCCATCATTCTCTTAGGTTATGTCTACACTTACGAGCTTACACACAGAGCTGCATTACGCCGATGGGAGAGAGCTCGTCATTCATGTAATAAAACCATCTCAGTGGGTGATGGTAGTTACGTTGGCAGGAAAGCACCTCCCACTGACAGGATTGTGCACAGGAACGCTTATGCCAGCAAGAACTTATATTGCTGCGGGGGGTGGGGGGGGGGGAGTGTTTACAACCCTGAGTGTGTACATGGCCTGAGCCAGGTACCTGAATGATTCCTTATGCAATCCATATGTGATGGGGCATCTGCTCTGCACTGGTTAAGGCAGGGTTAAAAAAGAAGTGAGAGCCAATCATAGGAGGCTGCCAGGGAGCCAATCAGAGCCCACTGAACTGGTATGAGTCTGCTGGAGCTTGAAGGGGTCAGAAGGCCATGACCCTGGACAGCTGACTGGCTGGCTGCTGGGCAGAGCAGAGCCATGGATCCTAAGCAAGAGCCAAGGAGGTTTTGGGGCTGTTTGGAAGCGGCCCAGGGAAGATGTGTGGGGGTTGAGGCAATGCAAGGTGCTGCACTTAGGTCCCTGAGCTGGGGCCCAGAGTAGTGGGTAGGCCTGCACCCTCCCCACCTCTCCCAGACCACTAGGACTATGGTGGTGAAGGACTGTGGCAACCACTGAAGAAAGTGGCAAGTGAGGACTGTCCAACAGTTCCCAGAAGGGAGGAGAACAAGGACTGTGGCTCAGCTACAGGGCTATTTTAGAGGTCATTGCTCGCTTGTGCTTAAGTGAGATGTAAATAAAAACTGCCTCCTTAGAGGTAAGGGTCCATCTCTGATTAGCTGAGTCATAGAAATGACCGAGACATGGGGGGGCCAGGACGGAGCTGAGAAGGCCATCCCAACAACATTGAGGTGACAGAGCACAGGCCGTGGACGGGATTGCCCACTTAAACTATTCCCCTATAACATTGCCAGGATACACCTTTCCAGCGGGGAGTGTGCCACCCCCATCACAGCATAGAAGAAACAAGCTGATCAAGTCATTCATTTCTTTATTTCATTTCTTTATCATCTGAGTAAACTCTTCATCTGTGTGGAGGAGGAGGGTGTTGGTAGCTGAAAGTTGGTGTGGGAGGAAGATGAGGGCTGAGTTTGAGTGGAGGAACTAGGTAAGGGAATCTTGTGTTCTCAATTTAAAAAAAAAAAGATAAAAATGTAACCAGTAGGATGTGACCTGTCATCATCCCAGTCACTTTGCGTATACATTGTACCCCTTACTCCCACCTTTTGTCCTAATCCTTTTAGACTGTTCTTATTGGAAACGAGGACTGTGTCATTTTCGGTATTTGAAAAGTCACTGCACAATTTGGGCTTTTCACCAATCTCAATAATACCCAGAACTTCCATTTTATTCCCTTGTAAGAAATCATATTCTGTTCATGGTTTGGTGGATCTACATAAATTAATTACTCTAATCTTGGTGAGCTCTATTGTTTTCAACTGTAGAACTCCTAATAACGATACAATCTATTTAAATATATGTTTTGTTCCAAACCAACACCACATTTTCCTGTTCACCTGAGCTGCACCTGCAAATTTATCTGAAAGACTACCAGGATTTTACAGTTGTTAACCCCTGTCCCTCTCAGTATGTTCTGCAGTGTCTGTTCAGAATAATGTGATATATAGTTGTCTTTTCCTTTTTCCCTTATTTAATGGATGTTTACCATATTTCTTTGCTACTGCACGTGCAATTCCCCTACACTGAAATATTTGTGGTGATATTACAGCCTGTGCTTGGCTATCTTACCCTGTGTTCATCTGATAACTTAGAAATGTTCTTTCAATATGCCACATACTCCTTCCCCCTCAAAATTATCAAGCTAAATTCCTAACTATGTTTCCTTTAATTTAAGTGTGTCTCTCGTAAGCATTTTCTAAATGGAAACAATTCCATTAGCAGCTATCCTTCATTCAGCCAATTTTCATTCCAATGTGCCAAGTTTCCCAGTACCCGTGGACATTATTCTCTAGTGTGAAGTATTATTTTTCCCCCAAAATATAGTATCTGTTCCAGTTACACACTGTGGCTTCATTGTTGCCATAGCAGTTCTGCTTTACACACACACATGTCCATATGTTGAATAGATGTGCTCTCTTCTTCAATACTGTAAAGAAGTTGGCTTGTTAATTAGACTCTACCTAAGTGCTCACTGCTTGATTTTCTAAAATAGCTTTTAAGACTTTCTTGCTATATAATTTTTCCTCTAGGTTTCTAAATACTGTAGTTATTTTCAGAATTGACTAAAAGGTTTTGCCGATTCTTCTTTCAGCTATGTTAGAATTAATCTATTGATGCTTACCTCACTGGGTGTTAATGTTTAAAATTCACTTTGCAAAAAAAGTCAAGAACTTAGTTAATCAAATAGCAAATAAATGCTAGTATTTTTTGTGTATGATTGTAAATTGCATCCTTTCTGAAGAATATGTTGGTACATGTTGGAACTGACATGATATTTATTCTGAAGACCTGTAAAAACACAAAGAGCAGGTCTCTTGTGAATTCTAATTCATTTTATATTTTTACTTCAAAATAATATAAACATGAAAAGCATACAAATGATGCTGATGTAAAATACAGAACTGCATAAAAGTTGTTGGCGTTATTTCAGACTTAGAGTGAATACGTAAGAGAACAGAATTTGTCTAGTGCGTAAACAATAAAATATCCAGTAAAGAATAGGATCACTGTGTCTAATGTGAACTGTATTTTGTATAAAATGGCTAATAGTGATGACTCTTTATAATTTTTTTTTAGCACTTAAGTTTAGTTCACTTGTTTTAAAGTGGTTTTGCATTCTTCAGTTTTCAAAGCTTAGATGTTGAGGCACACTGCAGCTCCCCAAAGCGTCTGACGAAGTGGGATTTTCTCCCACAAAAGCTCATGTGATAAATAAATTTGTTAGTCTTTAAAGTGCCACAAGACTCCTTGTTTGTTTTGCTGAACTAGACTAACATGTCTACTCCTTTGGAACTCCCCAAAGTATGTTCTCCTTATAATGCCACACTAATATTTCACTCTCCATTTAAAAAACTGATTTGACGCTTGTAATGCCTTAAAAAATGCAGTAAAAAGTGCAGCTTCTTATGCTGTAACTGCAGTCTTTGAAATTTTGAGTTTTCTCAAATCAAAAAATTGAAATATTTTTTTAATGCGGAATAGTCAAATGATATTGGTACAATGAAGTCTGATCCCATAGCTCTTAGCTCATATCATAAATGTCATGGGGTAACATTAAAATAATAGTAATTGCAGAAGAAGAGAACACAGCAGTTTATCTTAAGTTTTTTCAACCAAACAACTGAAAGATCCTGTGCCAATGAATTATTACAGGGGACTGGACGCGGTGACCTCTCATGGTCCTTTCCGGTTTCTATGATTGGTTTCCTTGAATTGGTACATATTTGCCAGGACATCAGACTCCCTCATCTCTGCAGCCTATCTAATCTTTCTTCTGGCCTAAGCAATGGGCAATTCAAAAGCTGCTCCAAAATCATTCTTATGACTCTTTATTTTTCAGTCAGTGGCTTAGCAAATACTCTGCATTGCTCCAGTTCTCTAGCTTGCCTTTTCCAATAGAATTCCTGTTTGTTTCTCTTGCTCTTTTCCACTTCCTGCTGACAATGGTCGCATTCTCCCTCCCATACTTTTCACTTGCGCTTAAGATTCTCAAACTACTGTGCCACAAGTGTGAGATAATATTGTAGTCAGGACTTTAACGTGAAGAGGTTTCACAAATGTGCAAGTTTTTATTTGAGTGGAGTTTTCAAATATGCAATGTGCAGTGGAAACCATGTTCTTTTCTGTGCTTGTTTTTCCTTAATATTACATTTAATGTAGCTCTTGCACTTCATATTGAATATGATTGAGTCAATAATATTAATCTGTAGGAGATGGGCAACAAGTTTCTTGGAGAAATTGTCTTGTTGATTATGTTCTGTCCGGAGCCACTTGTAGCAGTCTCTTTCCCTGATATATGCATACAACTCCTACTAGCTTCAATGGATTTAGGAGGGTTTAAGTTCATTAACAATTTTTTCACTTCAAAAAAAGTCGCTTTTTATTTAGGGAGTGTAGCAGAGTGAGGCAGAGCTAACCCTGTCCCAGATGCCTCAGCTTTGAGAACCACCAGCCCACAGGGCCCACAGGTGGGGCAGGAAAGTAAAGGGCCAGTTCAGAGCAGCTTCTCGCCCAACAGCTGAGGTACATAAACTGGCTGGGGAAGAAGAGCAAAGAGGGCGCGGCCAGAGACAAGGGCTGGAGCTTTGCAGCCAGTTGGTGGCAGAGCCAGCACTTGGAAGGAGCTCAGTGCCCAGGGCCAGCATGGCTGACCTCTGTATGGGAAATGGGTTTATACACTGTAAATAAAGAGCACGGCTGTCTGCACCAAGGAGGAGAGTGTGTCCTCTGTGGGAAAGGTACAGGAGTGGAGGCACTTCATTACAAAGGAGATCTAAAGCAAAGAGCAAGTGGAGGGGGCTAGAGAAGGAGGTGGGACAGAGAATGGGTGTAATATGGAGCACTGAGGAAGAATTTATTGCGTGACAGCAAAAAAATCAATGTGAAACTAATAATCAGCGCTGGCTTTAAGAACAGTTGAGACAAAGTGGCAGACAGTGTCATCTAGGAGCATTTGCAGATGCACTTATGCTTCAAAGAGTAGCCTCTTTAGAAAAGGCAGAAGCACTCACTTCTGTCCTCATCGATTTAAAACTGGACTGTGCCAACAAGCAAAGGTTTAGGGATCAAATCCTGAGCATGAAGTTGAGAAGTGAATTTTCTAGTAGCTGAAGATGCACAATTCTTGTAGCTAAAATAATCTGCAGAGCCGTAGCCATGTTAGTCTGTGTACAGTAAACACAGCGAAAGTCCTTTGGCACAGTAAAGATTAACAAATTTCTTCGGGCATAAGCTTTTGTGGACTGCATCTGTTGCATCTAATGAAGTGGGTTGCAGCCCACAAAAGCTTATGCCTGAAGAAATTTGTTAGTCTTAACGGTGCCACAGGATTTTCATTGTTTTTAAGATAATCTGAACACTTTTGCCTTGTCGACACATGTACCTACACGGACAGAAAATAATCTAGCATCCCCTTTCGCAAAGGATTATGAATCCCTAACAATATTAACCGGATTCTAAACATATTGTTTCAACATCCATTAAGGGTGTAGAGATGAAGGTCGTCTTTGATTGAATGATGATGTAATTGACTTCTTTTTCAGACTGCTCAGAGTGATTCAATATTATCTACTCATTGTTTGTTGCCCACGTAGTTTTGTAATGAGTCCTGTATATTCATTGAAACACTGCTAGTTAATTAATTGTCCTTTATAGTGGTTCTGTGTTTGCTCAAGGATACTCTTGCATTGTTGTTAATTTCAGCTTCAGCATTTTCAAGGCATTCTCGTCGTAAAGGGACGTACTTAGGAAAGTTGCCTTGAATCCCTGATCACATACAATTTTGCTTCAGACTGCCAAAAAAAAAAAAAAAAAGCCCCCAGAAAATGTACCTGTGGTGATCTGAGAATCCTAGAATCAGACCGGTATGTTTATTATGCTCAATGGCAATTCTGTCTAATCTGACAATAGAATTGTTTGTTTTGGGAGGTCCTGGTCATGTAACCCAGAATTTGACATTCCTGTTTACTACCCCAGTACTTGACAGTACTACAGGCAGCTCTCTCGTGTGTTCAGCCACTGCTGGCTGAGAACCAAACCTCACGTCACTAGAATTAATTTTTAGGACCCAGAGAGGCAAGGCTGTGCAGCTGGATGTCTGCAATTTTGCTATCAGAATGGGAGGATGGAACAGGGAATTAATGTACTGTGAAAATAGAAGGAATGTTTGGACAGCTGACCTTTGCTTTAAGTGTCTCTGATATCTCTGGCATGCAAGTTTTATTGTTATGACTAGAATTGTTTTGATAAGAGATAATGAGTAGTTCTGCAGAAATTAAGAGAATTGGGACCCCTTGGTGTTACTATGGTGACCCACCAGGAGTTATGTGCTTTGTTTAAAGTTGGCCATAAAAGATAAGGTGAAAGAACATGCTTGGAGAGGTTAATCTTTGGGCAAGGATCTGCCTCCAAAATTCCCCAGCCGCTGGATGGAAGGAGGGCCCCCTGAAAGCTGTCTGTTGATTCCCTGAAACCATCTTAACTTTGATAAATATAAAGCTTTAGGATGCTCTGAACCTACTCCTACAGCATGTATATGCATGCTTGAGACCAAATTTTAAGTAATTTTAGATGAAAGCATTCTTCCTTGTGCCAATGTTATATCGGATGGAAGAGCTGTGTCCCCATTGATTTATTCCTAACACCACCTGGAGAGAAACTGTGATGTTTCCACTTCTTTTTCACATAGGGAGAGGAAATCTTTTAAAATTTAGTGTGTGTCTGCACAACAAATAATTCCATAGCAAAAATTCTGAGAGCCCTGGTCAACTTGACTTTGGGCTCATTCTGCAAGGCTAGAAATAGCAGTGTAAAGGCTCAGGCAGGAGCCAGGGCTCTGAGATCCTCCCTCTTCATCAGGTTTCAAAGCCCAGATTCTCACCCAAACTGTCTGCACTACTGTTTTTAGCTCTGCAGAGTTAGACCCATGAGCTTGAATCACTAATTCAGACTCTAAAACTGACTGCTGGAGGTCTTTTTGCTATGTAAACATGCCTTAGGCCAGTGGTTCTCAATCTTTTTGGCTCGAGGGCCACAGGTAAAATTTTACAGCCCTGAAGAGCCACCAGCCTACACCAGCAAACCTCCCCCCCCCCCCCCAAAAGCAGTTTGCCTCCTTGCTCATGGATCTCCCATCTCCCTGGTTGCAGCAGGGAAACCACATGCATCCTGCAGCTCTGTGCACTCTGTCTGTGGCTCCCTTCTGCAGCCGGGGGGATAGAAGATCAGTGCTCCCCTCCCTCTGACTCCAGCAAGGACCCCAGCACCTATGGACCTAGGCAGAACACTTTGCTGTGTTCCCTGCTACAGCCGGGGGGGGGGGGGGGGGGGGGGCCAAAAGCCCGAATCAGACTTTTAGCCCTGTGGAAATGCGCTCCACCTGGGTTTTTAAGCAGTGACACCGTGCTGCAGCCAGCAGGAGGGGAGCCAGTGCCACTTCGAAAGCCCCCAAGGGCCACTTTTGGCCCGTGAAACACAAGTTGGGCACCATTGCCTTAAGCTGTCAGGGCTAAACTGAGGGACTGTTTCAAATCTCAGCCAGATCTTGAATTGGACTCTGTAGTCCAAGGGGACCAAGTGCAGATAGTAGAGAATGGGGTGATGTACTCCTGGTGGTCTGTGTTGGTAAGCAGATAGAAAATGGTAATATTTTCTTCCAGTTGGTGTTTTTCCAGGGCATACGGTTTCATTTCCAGGGATGTTACACTAATCAGCCTGAAGGTCCCCAAAAGCATGACTCATTGGGCCAGGAGTGAGTGCAGCAGCCACCTTCAGGCCAGTCACAGATGAAAAGGGGTGGGTTAGCTGCCCTGACTATTGAGCATCCAATAGCACCGAGTAATCCAAAGGACATTTAGGCAGGTACCTTTGATAGTGCAGGATGTTAGCAAGTCAATGAGTTCTCTTCAGTGACTTCATTGTGTCATCCGGCTGCTAGTTTCCACGAAAGCTGAGATATGGAGTTAAGTTTGGTGTAAAGAAAGGGGAAAGAGGGAAAGGCTGTAATATGTAGAAGTTTCCAGAGGGGTAGCCGTGTTAGTCTGTGTACAGCAAAAACAACGAGAGTCCTGTGTCACCTTATAGACTAACAGATTTTCTTCGGCATAAGCTTTCGTGGGCTGTACCCCACTTTGTCAGATGCATGAAGTGGAAATCACAGAGGAGAGGTATCTATACACATGCCAAGTGTAGGCAAAGTCAGTTCAGAGAGCAGATGGGGCCTATTCACACCTGTTGATAAATGTGTGAACAGAACAATCACTTTTTGTAGTGTGTTAACCATTCCAAGTCCCTGTTCAGCCCGTCTGATTGTGTCAAGCTTGCAGATGAGCTCCAGCTGTGCAGTTTCACGCTGAAGTCTGTTTTTGTAGTTTCTTTGTTGAAGTATGGCAACTTTCAGGTCAGCTACTGAATGGCCATGGAGGTTGAAGTCTTCTCCTACAGATTTATGGATGTTGCCATTTTTTATGTCGGATTTGTGTCCGTTTATCCTTTTGCACAAGGACAGTCCGGTTCGGCCAATGTACATGGCAGAGGGGCATTGCTGGCACATGATAGCATAAACCACATTAGTGGATGTGCAGGTGAATGAGCCCCTGATGGTGGCTGATGTGGTTGGGACCTGTGATAGTATCTACAGCCAAGCCTTAAGGTACAACCAGATCTGCTCTGATCCCTCAGACAGAGACAAACACCTACGAGATCTCTATCAGGCATTCCTGAAACTACAGTCCTCCTGTGGAAGTGAAGAAACAAATTGACAGAGCCAGACGGGTACCCAGGAGCCGCCTACTACAGGACAGACCTGACCTAGAAAACAACAGAACACCACTGGTTATAACCTACAGCCCCCAGCTAAAATCTCTCCAATACATCATCAAAGATCTACAACCTATTCTAGAAGATGATCCCACACTCTCTCAAGCGCTGGGAGGACAGCCTATCCTTGCTCACTGACAGCCCCCGAACCTGAAGCAACAACCGACCACCATACAACGAGAACACTAATCCAGGAACTTCTCCTTGCAACAAACCCTGTTGCCAACTCTGCCTGCACATCGACTCCAATGATACCATCACAGTATTATTACACAGTAATAGGTGTAATCTTGACACTGCAGGCCATGTCATTTCACCACTCCCCCACCATTAATAACAACATGCAGGAGAGGCCTTTAGAAATGGGGGAACAGTTGCTCCTCATGACCTTCTGGATTCAGACTGAGAAGAAGGACTGTGTCGTTTTAACTAAACTATTCCTTTGCTCACTATTTCAGTCAGAAGAACTGTCTAGGAGCTAGCAGGAACAGTTGTGTATAATAGAGCCAGTATGATGTGGTGGTGACAGCACCTCAGTAAAGGATGTGTGTCAGGGTTGAATTTTAACAGGGGCTTTGGTACCTTTTATTTTGTGAAAATCTCCTTGAAATGGCAAAAACCAAAGATAGAATGTAAGCCTTGAGCACTTTTGACTCTTCCATGGTGATTTGGTGAAAAGTGAATTGATGCAGCAAGACTTAAGAGTTTAAAAATAACGTCTTTTGACACTCTACCCCTCTCCTTCATGGGATTGCCTTTTCTTTGTACTGCTTTTGCAACACATCCAAAAAACTCTGAGACCTGCCCACATCTGGCTACACTGTTGCTCCTTATGGACTGATTCCTAGAATATCAGATATACATTGATAGTGTTCGTCTACCGAATATTTTACTCATAACAAAAGCCATAGCAGAAATATGTGCCAAACTGAAGCCATCACATTTTAATTTGATGACATTTCTGTTGCAGTGTGAATGCCAAAAAACTACTGGGTGAGGCTAACAACAAATGGAAAAAATTTACATTCTCTCCCCGTTTCACCAAAGACCCTGATATTTTATGGGAAAGGAACAGTAGGGGTTCCAATCTCATCTCATGGATGCTGTTTTAAATTTCCTTGCTATTTACTACCCTTACATTAGTGACTACAACAAAGAATCCCAAGCTAGAAGACAATGAGGGAAGAGAGCTGTTGATTTTTCACTGCTAAACATGCAGGATTGCTGTGGGTGTACTGTTTTCTGTAACTTTAATGGGGATAAAATGTCATATTGACCCAAGGAATACACGTATTGCAGCCTGTCTCACTCTTCTGGAGGGTCAGCATACAAACAGCCTGAACATATTTCTCTCTGAATTGTAGAGAGGGCCACCACCTCTTTTCCCTGATTCTGGCAAGCTTTTTACTAAGGCACACCAAAGCTGTAAGGGGGAAAACTAGGAATTTAGCTAACAAAAACTATGCTTAGTGATAGGCAGTGGTAGGATGTACTGCATATGCCTAAAATCTTTAAAGCATGGAAATAAGCTAAAGGAAAAGACTAGTTTATTCCTTTCTGTCTTTGTATTTCCTATAACTCCATCTCCAACACATGCCAGAAGCCTTTCACGCCCATCTCCAACTGATACCCAGCATCAGAATGTATTCCAGTCTCATCAAGCTTTATACTGTAATGCAAAACCTTAACAGTAACCTCAGCACCATTAAGCCAAAATGATATCCCAAAGACATGAACTGTGTGATAGTCAAATGCGTTGATCTGATGATGTATGAATGGTGTGAAAGCATTTGAGGCCTCTGTAAAGGATTTGTGGCAAAGTGCAAATTTGATGGAGATTGAAAAAAATGCAAGTGCTTTTTCTTTTAAATACAAGTTTGGTTTACCTTAGGGATAGTTGAAGTCAGAGAGTTTTAGATCAACAGAGATAATATTACAGTTCTACTCCTCCTTGGTTTCTCTTGACAAGAATAAAAGGGGTTTTTTTAGAATATGTTAGAACATTGCCATATACTTAAAATACACCCTTTTTATTCTAGTAAAAAGAAATCTGAGAATCGGTGCTTCTCTGAGGTGTTTATCTTTTATGTTCTGTTCCCTGACTTCCTGCCCCCATTTCCCCAAACACGGGAAAAGGAAGAGATCCTCCCCACCCCATCGATTAGTTTTTCTCTTTTGTCTAACTCAGGACTCACTGAAAACAAAGGGAAATGTCTCAAGCAGCGAAGTGCAACAAAAACAAGCTCATGGGAGTGGCTTCAGTGGGTGTCCTGGTTTGCATTATTCATATGCAAACTTCACACTATCGGAGTGGGTCTGAATAGGGACTGGGAGTGGCTAACTCACTACAAAAGATAATTTTCCCTGTTTAGCAAAACAAATAAGGAGTCCTGTGGCACTTTTAAAGACTAACAAATGTATATATCGCATGAGCTTTTGCGGGAGAAAATCCTACTTTGCCAGACTCTTGAAGATGGAGAAGTACGGATGAATGGGAAGAAAATAAATGCAGGGAAGTGTAAGTCATAGGATCAGCTCAGACTGTTACAGCAAATCAGTCCAGTAGTTTAGATTCAAACAGTGGTGAGCAGCATATAGGAGGCAGGTAAGGGAAAAAAGAAAGCAAAATTACCTGTTGTAATAGGAAAAAATACCGGTAGTCTCTATTTAACCCTAAATCGATGGTGTCAAATCTGCATAAGAATTCCATTTCTGCAGTTTCTCTTTGAAGCTTGGTATGTTATACATTTGCCTAAGTATGGCTATTAACAGATCATCGATGGCATGAGCAGGGAGATTGAAGTGTTCTTCTACTGGTTTTTTAATGTTATTTCTGATGTCAGATTTGTGTCCATTTATTCTTTTGCGCAGAGACAGTACAGTTTGTCCAATGTATAAAGCAGAGGGGCATTGTTGGCACATGATGGCATAAATCACATTGGTAGATGAGCAGGTGAATGAGCCCTTGATGGAGTAGCTGGCTTGATTAAGTCCTGTGATGGTGTCTTTTGTGCAGATATGTGGGCAGAGTTGACAATGGGGTTTGTTGCAGGGATAAAGACAACAGGTTTTTTTCCCCATTACAACAGGTAATTTTGCTTTCCTTTTTCCCTTACCTCCCTCTGATATGCTATTGTGTCCACCGTTTGAATCTAAACAACTTCACTAATTTGCTGTAACGGTCTGACTTACTTACACTTCCCTGCATTTATTTTCCTCCCGTCCATCTGTACTTCTCCATCTTCAAGTGTCTGACAAAGTGGGATTTTCTCCCATGAAAGCCTGTGTGATAAATCACATTGTTAGTCTTTAAAAGTGCCACAGGACTTCTTGTTTGTTTGTTTTGCTGAACTAACAGGGCTACCCCTTTGGGATTTCCCTGTTTAAGCATTCTCACCTTCTCATCAGTTGTTAATGGTCTACATCCTCACTGTTTGAATTCACCTTGTTAACTCATCCCTGGCTGCATGTGCACGTGCATATCTATATCTATATCTATATCTATATCTATATCTATATCTATATCTATATCTATATCTATATAGATAGATAGATAGATAGATAATAAAAATACTGAAGTTTTCACTTCCTGCACCTGAGGTAGAAGAGTATAGCCCATGAAAGCTTATACCTTATTAAAATATTATAAGTGACACAAAACTTCTTGTTTGTATTGCTGAAATAGACTAACACGGCTACCTTTCTGGAATTTGTTTTTACTGTTTCTGTGATAAAATTTTGAGTTACAGTAAAGAGATGGATGCTAGGACTGGCAAAGAAATCTCACTTCTATCCACCCCCAAAATCCCTGTTCCTGCTCTCCAGTCTTTGGTGCTGTAAGAGAGATGGATAGATGTCCAGATACGGAGAATTCTTTGTTCCAAAGGGGTAGGCATGTCAGTCTAGTTCAGCAAAACAAACAAGGAGTCCTGTGGCACTTTTAAAGACTAACAATAATAATAAATAAATTAATGTGTTCGTCTTTCAAAGTGCCTAGACTCTTTGTTTGATTTGGAGAATTCTTAGTTGCTTTCAGTGTTTAGGGGTACAAGGTTTTCATCTACAGCTCCAAAATCCATCTACATATATGATTTACAAAAAAAACCCAACCCTCACTTTAAAACAATCTTTGACATATTTTTTTAAAAAATGTAAGCGCTAAGAGTTTCTAAATTCTGTTTAAACCTAATTTTAATCCTGTTCACAGTGTCTTGCTCTAAATCATGTTTAAAATGAGTTTTAAAACCATTCTTCAGTAACAGTTTAGTCCTAGAATGGACAGGGCCTAAATTCCCTTAAAGTTCCTCACAAAAAGCAAATAAAGCTCATCAAATCTTGTTCTCTGAAAAACCTGTCTTGCTGTTCGATCTTTTTTTTTAAAAAAGGGGGGGGGGGGGGGAGCAGCTCTCTGAATTCCATTGAGAAATGCTTATAAATATTTTATTCCTCATCTCGTATTTTCAGTTCCACTGAAGCATTTTGCAATGTCAGTGTGCGACCTGTCTTCTGAGCCATAAATTAACCGAATCAAATCAGTCCAATAACTGATTACATACATTTGCTTAATGTTGTTATGTGGGTCTATAGCTTTTCTTGTGCTTAATTCCCAGGGACTTCAGAGGTAGCTGTGCACCTCTTCAAGAGCAGAATTTGGCCTTGATCCCATAAATAGTCCCAAGTATTCTCAAGGCTGTATAGTGCAAATTCACACAGTGTTGAAAATGAATGCATATCTAATTCTGTGTGTGCATGCTTCAGTATGCTTACATGGAGTTCCTGTTAATTTGTACATACGTCATGCATGGTTTTCATAGCTTCTAAAGTCAGAGGGGACCAATATGATTATCACTCCAGGGGTCGGCAACCTTTCGAAAGGACTGTGCCCAAATCTCTCCGTCCCTTTCCCAGTGCCAGTAGCATTGTTGCTGGCAGGGAGGGGACCACTCTGGTGGAGCAGCAGGAAGCGGATCTGCGGCCCCATCCTGGCGGCGTCAGCAGTGTGTCTGCAACCCCTTCCCAGCAGTGGGAGGTGGATCTGCAGCCTATTCCCAGCAACATGTCAGCAGCAGCCCCCTCTCTGGCGGTGTATTGGGGCAGTCTGGAGGCCCACCTCTATCGATGGAATGGGTGGCAGGGAGAGGGAGCCACGTTCCACTCAAAATCAGCTTGCGTGTCACTTTCAGCATGTGTGCTACAGGTTGCTGACCCTTGATCTAGTCTGACCTGCACAATGCAGGCCATAGAACCTTCCGCCCACTCCTGCAATAGACACCTGACCTATGATTGAGTCTTTGAAGTCCCCGAATCATGATGTAAAGATGGTACAGAGAAACCACCAGCAAGTGATCAATGCCCATGCTACAGGGAAAGGCGAAAACCACCCAGAGCTCCTGCCAATCTCCCTGGGGGGAAAATCCCCTCCTGGCTCCAGACATGGTGATCAGCTAATCCCCACACACATGGGCAATCCCCATGCACCAGCCAGACACCCAAAAAAGAATTCTCTGCACCAACTCAGAACCCACCCATCTAACATCCCATCACAGGCCATTGGCATATTTATACTAGTTGGCAAAGGTCAGTTAATTCCCAAATTAGGCTGTCCTACCCCCTCCATATATTTATCAAGCTCAGTTTTCAAAATACTGTATGTTACTGTATGTTACCAATATCATTTTAACAAATATGCTTATATACTTGATCCACATATCCTAGAATTATAAATTGGTACTCACTCAGGCATCTGAAAAGTTTTTGTCTTCTGTTTAAAATGAAGGCAGGAGCTAACTGTGTATTGTTTGGAAGAAAAACAAACAAGGAGTCCTGTGCCACTTTTCAAGACTGGCAGATTTATTTATCACATGAGCTTTCCTGGGTATAATCCCACTTCATCAGAAGCATGAAACAGAAGCTGCAGTTTGATAGATGTATATATACATGCAGAGAAGGGTAAATCACACAGTCAATTCAAACAGTTCCAGATCTGTAATCTCTTAGTCTATTACAGCAAACCAAACAAGCTGTTTTGATTCAAACCATGTGGATATGGGCTTTTAAAAACAACAGATGAGAGAGTGAGAATGTTAAAAGAGGGGAAAGAAATTACCTTTTGTAGTGAGCCATTATGATTCCTTGTTCAAACCCATCTGATGGTGTCAAGTTTGCATATGAATTCCAGTTCTGCAGTTTCACGTTGAAGTCCGGTTTTGAAGGCTTTTTTTTGCTGGCGTGCCTGTCAGGTCTGTTACAGAAAGTCCAGGGAGATTGAAGTGCTTCCCTACTGGTTTTTGAATGTTACCATCTTTGATGTCTAATTTGTGTCCATTTATTTTTGCACAGAGACAGTCCAGTTTGGCCAACGTATAAGGCAAAGGGGCATTGCTGGCACGTGATGGCATATATCACGTTGGTAGATGTGCAGATGAATGAGCCCCTGATGGAGTGGCTGATTTGGTTAGGTCCTATGATGGTGTCACTTGAGTAGATATCCTGGCAGAGTTGACAACAGGGTTTGTTGTAGGGGTAGGTACCTGGTTTAGCGTTTCTGTTGTATGGTGTTTGGTTGCTGGTGAGTATTCGCTTCAGGGTGGGGGGCTGTCTGTGAGCAGGGACTGGCCTGCCTCCCAAGGCTTGAGAGAATAAGTTGGTTAGTCTTTACAAGTGCCCCAGTGCTCCTTGATTGTTTTGCTGAAATGGACTAATATGGCTACCCTCTGGAATCGTTTGGAAGAATCTCATCAGTTCTCTCAGGGCATGCCAATACTGATGGCATCAGGTTCACCCCTGTCAGTTTGAACTTTCCGGTTTGAGTGAGGGGTCTGTCAAGACCCGCTCAGGCAATCAAGAAGTCGATCACTGAAAACCACCACCTCAAGTGGAGTAGCGCTGAGTTGAATTGAGGGCTCAGCGCAGTGGAGCCGTGGAGGTAAATGGACGTTATGAAGTCAAAGGGAGCAATGTCAGTTATTTTAAGTGACTTGCGTATCTCCCTTCCACCACCGCTGAAAACGACTGCAAGTGTAGACCAGAGCTGAGTCAGTAATGTGCATCTCAGGCTCATTTAATCTGTTGCTGCCACCTGCTGGGGTTAATGCTACATGGCACTTAAAACTCACACACTGAAGAGCCATCCATGCAATACAAAATGAACACTGTGGTTTTTTTCCAAAGGGGTAGCCGTGTTAGTCTATTGTAGAAAGACAACAGAGTCCTGTGGCACTTTTAAAGACTAACAGATTTATTTATCGCATGAGCTTTCGTGGGAGAAAATCCCACTTCGTCAGACGCTTTGAAAATAGGAAAGTTACAGAGTGGGAGGAAATTAAATGCAGGGGAGTGTATGACATAGCATCAGGTCAGGCTGTAACAGCAAATCAAAATAGGTGTTAGGATTCAAAACACATTTGTGCCCAGGATCATTTTAGCTGAAGATTTGGAAAAGGATAATGAAAAAGCAACTTGTTTGTACATGTGGTTACTTATTAATCCAGGTTTATTTATAATTTTTACATGGGAGGGGAAATGATTTTGAAATGTCCTCCAAATGGATTTTTTCAAGGATTTCACTACATGACTTTAATTAGAATAACATTTTTACAGACTGGTGATAAAATATGCTTTGCTCACCAAAATGTTGATAAGGGAGAGTATTAATTATCAGAATCTGTAAAATAGTGAACAAACTTTTTTAAGGTTCTTAAAGCCAAAAAATAGAGCTGGTCAAACTTTATGGCATATATTCTTCTCAGTCTCTGCGCCAACTAAAATCTGGGAAGGAGATAAAATTGCACAGGGATGAGAGGGTAGTCTGTTGTATCGACAAATGTCTGCTTTCCATGGGCTCAGCTATAAGAGTGAGGATTATGCTCATGTTATCACTTAGTGTTACTAGAGATGTAAAAGCTCTAACAAACAAAGATCAATACATTTGTAGAATGAGCTTAAATGTGCTATACCTATATCAGGGTAGAAATCTTATGGAGAGATTTTATAACTGTGGTTCCTATAGTTTTCCAGGATAGGCAGTACCTGAATAGCTAATATTCAAAAAACAAAACAAAAAAAAAAAACCCACAAACATTCAGCTATTAAAAAACTTTCCAATATATGTTATGAAAACGCATGTGAAGCCACCACCCCAATATTATTCTTTGCAGTTGCTTTTCAGATGTTATCTGTTCCATGATCAAAAAGCTGATTAGCTTTAGCCAGCTTGTAAGCAGTTTGGGACAGAGACCAATATTTACTTTTGTTTATACTGTGCCAGAATACCTGATTGGAGATTCCAGGCACTTCTATAATATAGATTTTAAATATTTTTATTAAGTCTGGGATAGATTATTATGGACCAACAGGCTCAATTTTAAAAAAATATATCTGGAGCTAATGAAATCCTAAGTATCATATAAATCTAGTACTAGGTGAGGTTAGTAAAATTGTAAGTAGTGATAAACTACTTATGGGAGACCATTTTCAATAAATATATGTTCTTTATTTGGAAGAAAGTAAGATGAGATACTTGTATCTTAAAGTGATAACATTCTGTATCAAAACTATTCAGACAGTAACTAGGCAGGATGTTAAATAATTACTAAAGTTAAACATTTTAAAATCTGCATCACTTTCTCCCAAAACTTTTAAAATAATTTGCTGAGACACTCTGTGAGGAATCATTGTCGAAGGCTGTAGAGTGCTGGCACTCAATACAAACTCAAGATGACAAAAGTAAACCTCAATAGAGCAATGTGGAAGAAAAGGTTGCAACCTCTGGGTAAGACCAGATGGGGGGGAAAGCATTGTTGGGCACTGCTGTCAGCTGCACATCTGGAACCAGCTGAGGATACAGTAAATGAGCAGTACTGTCAATAGGTGGGGTCATAGTCATAGAGTTTAAAACCACAAAAGGCCCACCAGATCATCCAGTCTGGTCTCCTGTATCTCACACCAGAGCATCCAGTCTGGT
>ML685807.1:0-23753 GCA_007922175.1 Pelusios castaneus | reverse complement strand
ATCCCATCTGGTCCCCTGTATCTCACACCAGATCATCCCATCTGGTCTCCTGTATATCACGGCAGATCATCCCGTCTGGTCTCCTGCATGCTACGGCAGATCATCCCGTCTGGTCTCCTGTATGTTACAGGCCACCAATAACCACACACTCAACCCAACAACTGAAATTAGCCCAAAGTGTAACAGCCCACAAGAGACTGGACTTTTAGATGGCACGGGCAGAAAATAGGAGGGACCAAGGTGCACCTGTGTCCAGGCTCTGCCATGGCAGGGAAATGATTAAATGAGATAAACCCAGGTAATCCTGGCAACTGACCCACACCCACACACAACAGAGGAAGGTGAAAAATCCCAAGGTGACTTGAGGGAAAATTCCTTCCTGACCCCATATATGGTGATCAGTTAGACCATGACCATGTGAACAAGAATCAGCCGTCTAAGCACCTGAGAGAGAATGTGGATACTACCTCAGAGCCCTGGCTTTTCCCCATTCTGGCCTTGTCTAGACTGAAAAAACTGCAGCAGGATCGATGGTGCAGGCAGCGTAGACCTGCTCAGTCCAGCCTGGAAGCTCTTTCCGGTTGACACAATAACTTCACCCTTCCAAGTGGAGTAAGGCTGCGTTGACCGAATGGCACTTCAAGTAGACAAAGCCTAATGAACACATGGCGGTGAGTAGGAGTAATCAAGTCAACGGGAGATATGCAGTCTGCAGCACGCACATTGCGTCTCTCCCATCGACTCTCCCCCCAGTGTAGACTAGGCCTCTGTGTCCCATCTCCAGCTGTGGTCATTCTGGCTGCTTTGGAGGAAGGAGGTAAAACACAAAAACAAAAAAAACCTCCCAGAATACATGCAGGGAAAAAAATCCTGCTTGATCCCACAGTTGTCTGTCTGAAACCTGAAGTTTTAGGAACATAGGACTTGAACCACTAATGAGCTCCCGGGCTGCTAAGCGCCACCACAACAAGCAAACCCGTCACACAGTTGCACTCATCAGTGTGTTCCTACTCGCTCTCAAAACCAATTACGGTGGTTTCCTCCCCAGCTCATGTTGGAAGGCTGTCCCAGAATCTGACTGCTCTGCTGCTGCTTCTGCTTACGAGCCCAAATGTGTTCGTAGCCAGTTTTGAGCCATTTGCTCTTATGCTAGCTTTGTTCTTTAGCCTAAATAGTTGTACCCTCTCTGGGATTTACTCCCCTAATGTATTTACAGAGGTGATTGGGACAGTTTACAGTCACTTCCTGGAACTCCTACTCTCAGATGACATCTGAACATCCGGCCACTTTTCTGGGCCTCTGAAGTGGGAGGCACTTCAAGTTAATCGCCAGACTCCTTTGTTGTGTTGTTGCACTGGCCAACAGGAAGATAAATAAAATTCAGACTGAAGTTTGGTGTAACTGCATTTGCAAAGCAGATGGTACCTCAAATGTCTTGCAGCCTTTTGATTTGTTCTAGTGTCCCAACAAATTAATGTGCTGTGGGATCCTCCCTGCCTCTGGCATTACATGGGATCTACAGATCCTATATATCCTCCTCCCTGGCATAGTAAACATACTGCTTCTCTGACACCCCAAGCACCTGCTGCCCCAACATCTGACCCTTTGCTCAGCTTGCTAGGGGTGCTGCCCTTGCAAACTCAACAGCGAGGCCAGCTGAGGAACTGTCATAGTGGTGGCTCAGGTGTTCCTTCTTCCATTCCCAAGAAGGCATTCTTGACTATTACATCTACTTCCGCTTTAATATGTATTGTAGTCTAGGGTTTTAAAGCCTGTAAGACATTCATTCAAAACCCAGTTACTACACAACTAATCGCACAGAGTGTCAGAAGTTAGTTCCATTAAACTATTAAACCTTACAAAGAAATTATCAGTAGCTGTCAGATTATTTCATTATCATTGTTATTAACGATGTCAGTGTAGTTTGGCAGATTGTGTGCGTTGTTTTAAATTAGAGCTACAGTAATTGCCTGTCTCTGTAATTTAAGTTTTTTTTGTTTCTTTTCAGATATACTTGAAAGAAATTTTAAGAGAAATAGGCATCTACAACGTTAAAGGGACCCACAAAAACACTTGGGAGTTGAAGCCGGAATACAGACATTACCAAGGAGAAGAGAAGAGTGACTAAAGCGCTGTTTATGCAGCAAACACAGGCTAGAGAATAAAGGGACTGCGCTGCGGGAACGCTGCCGTTAAACAGAACGGACTGAGCACAACTCAATACCAAGAGATCTTAACAAGATGAACACTTTGCTATTTGCCTGGTTTCGCTTTTAAAAACAAATATTTCTTGGACATTTCTATCCGTTGGTCTTGTTTTTGACAAAAGAAGAATTACAGAATAAACTTGTATTAGATTTATCTTTATTAGAAACCTTTTGAGTTTGGGCTTTGTAAGTAGTTTTGAGTTTTTTAAATATTGATAACTTTAAAGTAAAACCAATTTTAAAGACCTGTAACTTGATGTTTCGCATCACAGCAGTTCTGAGTTTATACTTCCACATCTGCTGTGTTCCTCAGGGGCCTGATTCTGAGAGAGGCTGAGCAGCTGTAGTTAATACTGATGGGGAGTTTCTGGGCACTCTGCCCTTCCAGGGTCAGTCTTTAGGAAAAGCAGTCAGAGTCATGACACTTACGATTCTTTTCAGTCTTCCTGAGAACAGATAAAAATCTGGTAAAAAATAAAAAAAGCTTTTTGACATACTGGTTAATGGGGTAGAGGGAAACCACTCCAGTTCATTACTGAGGAAAAACTACTCAGGCCCCATAAATGCAGCAAGGAACAAGAAGATCTTTAGTATGTTTGGTTTTTAAAATGTCATGTTTTATGTTTAAGCATATCAATAAAGTGAGCATTTAATTGGTACCAAATAAAATTATCCATATTATTGACTGAGTATTAGAGCTATGATCAATTGAATTGTATAGCTGTGGAAGTCTATTTTTAGACCTAGTTTTAGCCCTGGGTTCTGCCGCTGGATCTTCCTGTGACATTGAGAAAGGCCCTTAACCATTCTGTACCTTGTTTTTCCCAGTTTTAAAAGAGAGAGAAATGCCCACTTTTGTAAACCACTCAGCTGAAATGTACTGTTGTAAATGTAGTCTCCTTTTTAAAAAAAGAAAAATATATTTTTGGCATCTGAAAATTGCAGGAAAAATTATGTGAAAACTAAAATAAGGGTGCATGTAATTAACTCAGTTATAGCAGTAGTTTTAAGTTTGGGATTTTTTTAAAGATATTTTTAAACAGGGTGAGTTAACAATCTGTGCCTTGGATTTTCCTTGCCTCATCACATTTTCCCATATCACTAAAATGGGTTTGTCACTTATATATAGATATCAATGAAATAGGAAGGATCTGCTTTTTAATTTCAATGCATTTGAGGGTGGATTAGATGGAGGTTGGTAAAAGGAAACAGCAGCCTCTATATCACTGCTCTGATTCCTAATCAGATCAGTCACCTAGAGTCACTATCCTCTATTTGGTTTACATGATATAAATGAGTAGTCCGTTAGGTTCTTAGTAGGTAGATGTCCACATAGAAGGTTTACGGCACCTCTTGAAAACCAGATCCAATTCCAAGGTGTTGCGTATGCTATTGTAAAAAGAGGCAGCTGCTCCTACACACTGAGACACTGCACTGCCCATATACAACTCGCAAACTGCTTTCTAAAATGCCTAGGGATACTGAACATCAATCAAATCAAATTGTGTTCAGCTACAGTATGGTCTGTGTTTACCAGTGATAGCCTGATTATGTATGCTTGGCTCACCGTGAAATGCTAATGAGTCGAGGAGAGTTTTGAATTCCCAAGGAATGCAGACTTGTTGGTTTTAATGAGTTCTGATCTGCTTCAGTAAATTTGAATTGTACCATATTTGACCTGCTAAACTAGAGATTATAAGCCTGATTCCGTTACTTTGCCCCTCGTATAGTCATTGAAACCCGTGCAACATGAATGTACACTGCCATTCTGATTTGTCAGTATTTCAGCATCTAACTTGCACAGGTGAATATTACTATACAAAAGGGCCAGGACATTGGATCAGGCCCTTTGGATTTTGGTCCAATATGCTAATGAAACTATACATATAAACACCTTTTCTCTGTATTCACTACCTCACTAAATCGATGGGAGATATGTAATCTGCGTTCCGCCTGTCGACTTAGTTAATTCTACTTACCACAGCGTCCTCACTGGGCTCCATCGACCTACAGCGCTCTCCGGTTGACACAGCCTTACTCCGCTTGAGAGGATGGAGTAAGTACATCAACTTGAAAGTGCTTCCAGGATCTATTGAGCAGGTCTAGACTACCCACTCGATCCCGCTGCGTCAATCCTCTGGGATCGATAGTCTTTTGAGTGTAGACTAGGCCTAAATGAGTGGTTTCCAGGTAACTTAGAACAGGATAAAGGATCTTTAGTGAACTTCATGGGACTTCTTTTTTTCCGTTCCCAGGTAAAGTAGACTTTGTTAGTAAGAGTAAATAACTATGTTTTTATAGAGAGACAAGGGGGGTGAGGCAATATCTTTTATTGGAAGAACTTCTGTTGATGAGCAAGACAAGCTTCCTTGCTTACCTGGAGTTCTGTTTCAAGTCTGGGAAATGTATTCAGAATGTCACAGCTAAATCCACAGTGGGACAGATGTTTTTATTGTTATCATGTTCGTTATGGCAGAAATGCTGTATCAGAGAGGAAAGCCTTTCAGAATTGCCTCAAAGTGATGAGATTCTGTATTGTTCTAATCTTCACTGGAAGTTTTGTTCCACAGCTGCGCTCTTTCAGTGGAGACTGCTTTTTGTCCAGCTCTCCCATGTTTTGTTGGAACTTTCTGAGCCCTTGGATGCAGATTCAGACACCGAGGGTGCGTCTACACTTACAAATTAAGTCGACCTAAACAAAGACGCGTCCACACTGGGCTTTCCTTAAGCCAACTAAAGCATTTCATTAAGTCAGCTTAAGGAAAGCTTAAGTCGACTTAACACCTCGTTTTAGATCGACTTAATGCTTAAGTTGACTTAAGCCAGTGTGGATGCAGAGTAGCCATAAGTCGACCTAATTGGCCTCCAGACCTCCCTCCCAGGATTCCTGGCACAGGAAGAGCGTGCCCTGGCCAACCACAGGGCAGGACACAGCCCTGCCCACCCTGCTCCTCAAGGCCCACTGTCTGCAAGCATAGTTGAGCAGCTAGTGCTGCAGGCGGACTCCATCCTGGAGCCACCAGGAAATCCTGGACCTGCTGGCCATTTGCGGGGCGAGGCAGTTACCTCCTGGTTGCAGGGCACCCATTGCAACTGGGAAGTGTGTGCCTCCATCTCCCAGGCCCTGGCTGACAATGGCTACACCCGTGACACCCAGCAGGTCCGGGTGAAAATAAAGGATCTCTGCCAGGCTACCGAAAGGCCCAGGACGAGACGCTCTGGACAAGGGCAGCCCTCACCATCAGCTGCCGTTATTATGAGCAGCTGGATGCCTTTCTGGGGCAGGAGAGCGGCAGCCTCCCAGCCCACACCATCGACTCTGCCGAGCCCCCCTCCCTCGACGACGACCAGGAGGAGGGCTCGGGGGATGAGTCTGTGGTGCTGGAGCAGGGGGAGACCAGCACCCAGCAGCAGCAGGCTACCTCGCCAGCCCAGGAGCCACCTGCCAGCCTGGACCTCATCCCTGCCCCGATGGCAGACCCATCCTTGCAGGAGGAGGAGGAGGAACAGGTTCTCCCCGCCGAAGATGACCCAGGCGAGGAGACATTGCACCAGACACCTGCTGTACCTACTGGTCAGTACTCCCTCTCTCCCTGCGGGCAGGGCTGGGCATGCCTGTGGGACCAGGATGGCAGGGGGACATGGCCCAGGGTCTGCAGGGGGAGCACGGAGGGCCTTCCACAGGGGCAGAGGGGCTGGGTGGTGGGTGGGGGGGAGCCAGAGCCAAGCAGTACAGTGGTGTGTCTAGAGTTGGGGTGGGGGGACCATAGGCAGGAGCACCAAGGCCACAGAGCATGCGCCCATCACTGGTGGCACGTGGCCTCAGGAGAGACACCTGAGGCTGGGCTGCCTGCAGCTCATCACCGTGGGCCCTGCACCCGGCCTGGGCAGCAGAGACCACCAGCGTGTACCAAGGGGACAGGGAGTGGGAAGCAGAGGGACGGTCAGGGGACAGCAGCCGCTATCAGGCTGCACATCGCACCCACTAATGGGAGCAGCTCTCTTCTTTGCTTCTCCCCAGCAGATCTGCGCCCTTGACACGCGGCTCTCCTGGGGCCCCACCAGCCCCGACCGGGAGGAGGAGGGCACCGCGCTTGCCAGATGAGCTTCTCGAGGACCTGATTCGTGTCAGTGAGTGGACCGAGGCACGCCTGACGGCCCGGCAGGAGGAGGCCTACCGGAAGGTAGAGCAGGGGCTGCTTGAGCGAATGCTCAACCTTATGGAGCGACAGAGCCAGTCCCTGGAGCGTCTGTTCCCTCGGGACCCCGCCCTGCGCCCCAGAAGCAGCCCTCGCCGACGGGCCAGGACCCGGGCTGGACGTCTGCAGGCCCAGGACCCGCCTTCTGGAGGCTGCTAGTACCAGCCCCTCCCCCGACCCTCTTCACTCCCCCCAAACCCTGCAGCTCCCAACCCCCAGTTCCCCCCCACCCCCCGAATAAAAACCCAGTACACCATTATATGTTCTGTTGTGGTTTTTATTGGGTTAGGGAAGGGGGAGACAAGTGGGGGCGGGGGCAGGCATGGGCGGATGGTGGAGGTGACCGGGATTGGTAGCAGGCCCACCCCTTAGTGCTCCTCGCTGTCGAAGTGGGCCCTCAGCACATCCCAGATGAGCTGTGCTTGCCGCTGGATCTGCCGAGTCTGGGGCAGAGTGTCATCGGGCTGCTTGTACTGCACAGCGAGACACTCGACCTTGGCCTCCCAGATATGGGGGAACCTTTTCCCCCACAGCTCACAGAGGTTGTGCAGGCAACAGCAACCTCCGGGAGGTTGGTCTCGTCAAGCTGCAGGCAGGTCAGGAGGGTCGTCCAGCGAGTCTTCAGACAGCCGACGGCACGCTCGACGACACCGCGGCACCAGTTGAGCCTCTGATTGAAGAGGTCCCTGCTGTCATCCATGCAGCCCATGTATGGCTTCATCAGCCAGGGGAGCAAAGGGGTAGGCAGCATCCCCGAGAATCAGGATGGGCACCTGCATATCCCTGATGGTGTGGTTGGGGAAGAAGGTACCCGCCTGCATGCACCTGTACAGGACAGAGTTGCACAGAATCCATGTGTCCCATGCGCCTTCCCCAGCCAGCCCACGTGGATGTTCTGGAAGATCCTGCAGTGGTCCATGAGGGCCCGTATACCATTTACCCTGATTTCTGACCCATTGCCTAAAAGAAAAAGAAGATAACTTGATTAATTTCTCCAATTTAAGTATGCTGTTGACTGTTTTAATTTGATCATATTCACTTCTCCCATTAATGGTATTTTGGAAATATCCTGATTTTTGAAGTCACAACCCTAGTTATTTATTTATATTACTGTAGTGCTTTGGAGCCTTATCCGTGACAAGGAGCCCATTGTGCAAAAGAAAACTTGTCTCGGCCACAAAACACCTAGAATCTTGTTCTTCTATTTGTAATTTGCCAATATTGATATAGAAATTAAGCCCAGATATAGGTGTAAAATGTTCCTGGTGTGTGATTGGCCTTACAAGAATGTATTCTTGATTTGGATGAATGTCAATTTACTGTTTCATAATCTGTCTTCAGATACTCAGTGGTTTACCCAAATATTGCAGGTTCACTGAGACAAACTGATCTGTCACAATAATACAAAAGGTCAATAGAATTAAAGAAATGCAGTTAGTTGTGTGTTATACAGAGTGTCTGTCTGTCTGCTATAGAAACTAGGCACTGTTTATAGAAATTAAAAGCATATATGAGATAAATGTATGTTATATCAAGCTATTCAGAATGGGGAATATGGATTAGAAATAAATTAACATCCATATTTTCAAAGAAATTAAATAAAAGCTTAAATTAAATCAGTGTCTTATATTCTACTCAGGCTCCAGTGAGCAACTGCCAAAGAAAAGGTGCCCTCATAGGGGAAGCTGCGCTGTTGATTAGGAAAGTTCAATTCTAGGAACAGCAGCAAAATCTTTGCTGCTGGGATAGGTTAGATGACGGTAGATGCTCTCTCATGTAACCAGGTCCCATGTTGATAATTCAAGATGATCACCGGCACCCACTTATAACCTGTAGGAAGCAGAGCAGAGATTGGGGTGGAGCTGTCATGTTCACTGCAAGTTGATGCACTCAGGAGCCAGGTCACTGTGTTGTGCACAGGTTGAAACTTTCAGGTATTGACCTAGAGACAGAAAAGACTTCGATCAGCTAATTCACCCCTTCCTTCCCTCCTGTGATTTCCATGTAGTGCTAAGAACATCGAGTTTGTTTGGAACAGAGATGGGATGAATAATATCTTCATGTACAAATACCTGCTATTCTGAGCAACTTAGTTATGACTGAGTACTAAGTGGCATCGAAAATAGTGTTGAGATTGTACTCGCTTTTTCTCTGGGGAGCTCTCGCAACAGAAGGGGAGGGGAGAGCCACATGCCCGGAGCAGACTGATGGGAGTAGGTTGTCTGGTCTGATGCCCTGGTCTCCCAGACTGCTTATTTATTTATTTATTTATTTATTTATTTAACTGGAGAGCTGCAGTAATGTCCAATACTCTATTCCCCCATCAGCTGCCTTTTCCTGCTTGCTGGTGATGCCTACCATGGGGACGTTACTGAACTGTGGTTCACAAAAAGTGCTTGGCGATCTCTGGCGAACTGGCTGGTCACATAGTGTATCTTTGTAACTACCTACTAAATTTAATCAAATAAACAGATTTATCAGTTTCCCAGTATTACTTTTACTTCCTCCTGGTGACTGCCATAGCTGCCATGGGGAAGTTACGTACTCCTGATGAGGGGGAACACGGCGGCACAGTTGAGTGACCTATGCAATAGTGACTCAGAGGGGAGATGATTTGTGAGATCATTATTAAGATAGGATTCACCAGGGCTTTTCTCGTAAAGAAAAAAAGGTGCCAGTACTCCACACCCCTGCGTACTGTCTCCAAAAAAAAAAAAGCACTGGGATTCACACACTGCAAAATTGGGAACCCGCCCTGTAGCCCATGCCATGACTTACATTTTAGGTGGTTTAGCAGAATCGTGATCATGTGCATATGAAATAAAATAAACATTAGCTGGAAAATGTTTTGAAACTGGGCTTTTTGCTTTTATTTGTTAAAAGAGCCTCTAAATAGGTCAGAGAATAACTGATGACATCCATAGCCCTAATTCCAATCCCAATATTATTTGTCATGTGTCAGTGGTATGCTTGATACTTTAAATTAAGACAACCCAGTCCGTGTCCGAAGCTCACCCTGAAGATAACAGACAATTTGGAGGCGAAGAACTAGTCGGAGTTAGGGATGTTACCCCAATACAGCTGCACTGGATAAATCGTTAGGGCAGGGGTTCTCAAACTGGGGGTTGTGAGGGAATGGGAGAGGGGTCAGGAGCTCCAGCCCCCATGCTTGTCAGGGCGCTGGCTTTCAGCCATATGCCCGAATGGCAGTTGGAGCCCTTCAGAGTTGAGTGGGCAGAGACCGGTGGCTACTGGCCGGATATCCAACTCTGAAGGCAGTCTGTCCCCAGCAGCACAGAAGTAAGGGTGGTGTGGCACGAGGGCAGAGGGTGGTCACTTTAGGGGGGCAGAGGTTCATCACAGCCTGAAAGATTTTCCAAGGGGGTTCCAGCAAAAAAAAAAAAGTCTTGAGAACCCATCTTAGGTTAAACTCAGAGCAACAGCTTCAAGCCAGGGTAAACGGCATTGATGCAACTACCTCAGTGCAAAACTAATGTAGACAAGCTCAAGCGTATGTGATTCGTGGTGAAGGCAGTGCAAGAATCTAGCAATCGTGGCCTCCACAGAATTATGTGGAAGATAGCCGGGTCTAACTTGGGATGCGCATATGAAACTCTATCTGTGCTAATACACAAATTCAGAACAAAGGCTTGGCGTAGATGATGCTAGACACTGGGAAGGTGTCTTACAAATTAGAGACATTAGTTTTCTTCACTGCACCTCACAGGGAGCAGCATGCGAATATTGGAAGCGTGCTGGCAGAAAGTCATGTGTGCGTCTATTGGATAAAGTGTTACTGAGTCTTTGACAGAGAAGTGAGCCGTGTCATCAGACTAGATGATCCTACTGGTCCCTTCTGACCTTAAAGCTTATGAGTCTATGAGTGGGAACCATGCTAACTAGCAGTTAAAATCCCAGTGATTGCTCTTCAAAGCCTACCCTTCACCAGCTGCTTTACGTTGGCACTGACTGAGCATACCTCCTGTATGTGTCAGTTCTGCCTACCCACGTTCAGATGTCACCAGCACTAAAGATGGCATTTGATTAATCATCATATTGACTCCCAGTAAATAATTTTCCTTTTTTATTTATTATTCACAACTGAGCGCACTTCTGCAGCCTCACCCACTGGGTGGATCCTTTCTCTGCTGTTTCCAGGGCCAGTTCAGAGCTGTCCACTTCCCTAGACCTTCTCTGCCTTTTTCAAAATGTCTCCAAGATTTGTTGTGAGTTTTCAGATGTTTTTAGTTTTGAGCTTCTCCTCTTGGCTTGTTTTTGTCCATCCTCCCAGCTCTTCTCCCACCATAATTTCTTATGTTTATTGTATATGGCTACAGGAGAGGAATAATCCCTCTGTTGCTCACTTCTCTCCCTGAGGGCAGAGGGTAGAGGCCTACCTGCCATGAGCAAGCGACGAATCCATGGAGTTCTCTCTTTAGATGTGGCAATGGGGAGGCTGGCCGTAGGTGACAATAGTTAAAAGTTCCTAACATAAACCAGTAACTGGAAAAACAAGATGTCCTGATATATCTCTGGGGAAAAGGTGAAGAAAGAAGAAATGCAAAGTACTAAAATTGAGTTTCCACCAACATTGAACCATTCCTAACTGTCAGGGTGATTAAACTCTGGAATAAGTTGCCTCGGCAGTTTGTGGAATCTCCTACATTGGAGGTTTTTAAGAGCAGGTTAGACAAACACTTGTCAAGTATGGTTTAATGGGGGTACTTGGTCCTGCCATGAGGGCAGGGAACTGGACTCAATGACCTATCATTGTCCCTTCCAGTTTCTGTGATTCTATGATTGCAGAGAAGTTGTCAGCGAGCAACACTGAGGTGCAGATGTAGACAAATACAAACTATATTCAGCATCCTTTCAACTAACTACACTTATATTCTGAGCAAGGTTTGAGCACGGTCACCTTCAAAAATGCTAAACCCCAGCATACTTGCAGCTAACCTATGCTCCATACCAGTTCAGTGAAGCCAACTGCAGACACCCATGTTAATGGGGCTTTGATTCTGAAGCCAAAGTAAGGCCTACATGACCTGAAACAGAAAAACTCACCAAAAGGCAGAAGTCACTCCAACCCCTTGCATGAGTCCAGCTTTCAGGAAGAAATGCTGTCTGAGACTCAATGTCTGATATGCTGATCAAACAAGGAGTCCTGTGGCACTTTTAAAGACTAACAAATGTATTTATCGCATGAGCTTTGTGGGAGAAAATCCCACTTGGTCAGATGCTTATTTATCACATGTGCTTTCATGGGAGAAAATATGATATTCTGATGTGTTTGCAGTTGGGATCGAGGAGTCATTACTGCATTTGGCTTCCAGACAGTAAAAGAGGAGGTGATCACATAGCCCTGATACTATACTTAGAGCCTTCAACAAATTTAGCTCTCCTGCTACATACAGCCTTAAAAATATAATTTAAACAGTAATTGGGGCAAACCAGTAAGGAAGGGGACTTGACTGCATTAGATTCAACAGACTTTTCCCATCAAGTATTTGTAAGTAATGTACTGATAGAACCCAGTAATAAGTTGATGTAAGCTCACTTTGCTGCATGAGGTGATTATGCTCTGGAGAACACATGATCAGTTTTGAAAAGAATCAGCCAATCTGGACCAGTCAGACACTGGGTAAGTCCAGCATTAGAAACAACAAAATAACTTGTTTTAGGATGCATCCTTATCCATACTTTTAGCAAATGCAAGATAATAGTGGTACCCAACAGTGAAAGGATAAACGGTTGATTTAAAGTGGTGACTAAAACAATGGAGGGTTCTTTCTAAATCAGTTGAATCTCTGCAAAATTGCTGATGGGTGACACTGATCTAATTTAGTCAATAAAATTAGTTCTAACCCAGTCACATGCTCACCTGCCATCACGCACTCAAACAGCCTGGAGAAAAATATCTCAGCTGTTTAGTCCAAATGTTCATGCTCTGATAGACCTGAGCAGACCTCTTCCTGATGCCTCGATGGAATCCACAAGGTGATTTTTCAGTCTAAGATTGAATGAGCATTTTTCAACTGAGCTTTCAACAAAAATCATGTTAAAAGTGATAGTAGGATTTCCAATTTCAAGAGAAGCCCTGGCAGGCCTCAGTTGTTGGACATCATCGGGAGAGTTTGCACAGGAATGTCCCCAGTCTATGACCCACAGCAGCTCTATCAGTGCATCCTGGCCTGGCAAAAATTCAGAATGTAGATTAGATGGCTCTTTATTATTCCATTTGCTAGACAAAATTGTCCTGTCTTCTAAGTGCAGAGGGAGTGGCTGGTGAGATGTTCAGTTGGGCTATTTGGTAGCTCAGGAGAGAGAAGGTACCTAGACTCATGATTTAAATGTTTGCTGTTTCATTTGTGTTCCTTCTTTTTCTGTGTGACAAACAACCCTGTACGTCTGGACTAACCTCTCCCAAATCAGAGGCAGTGACCATTTACAGACCTCTGATGGTTTTCTGTTTTTATTTTTATCTTTAATGCTATGATCTTGTTCTTAAAATAACATCTGGAGGCCCTTATGCCCTGTTTGAACTAGTGTTTAAAGCCCGATAACACAATATTTACTTGGGCATAATTCCTATTAAAGTTCTTAGGAATTTTCCAGGGGAAAGGAATGTCGTAGGATCAGATTCAAATTGTTGCAAGCCTGGAAAGTGGCTAGCCTTTGTAAACAGCTGATAGACTTTCCATAAAGATTTTTAGTAACCATTAAGTTGCAAAATGAATCTGAGATTGTTGTCTATCAATATTATATAGTGATAAAATCCATTGATACCTTGTATCTATGGGCACTATTCCCAACCTGCAAACATCTGGCCAGTGACAATGTATTGCACTGTGCTTAAAGAAATATAACCTAGTATCCTGTCACAGAGCGCAGTACATTTTTGTGTAGAACCTTGCATGGAGTCTTTGGGAGCTATTTATCTTGGTTATTCCAAGTCCTGGCCATGGAAGATGCATCTCACTTACTAGTGCTACTTTGTTTGCCGAGGGATGTCTAGGCCAATGGACTCATATATCTATGTTTGTACAGCACCTAGCACAATGTGGTCCTGGTCCATGATTGGGGCTTTGTGGTGCTACTGCAATAGAAATAATGCCAAGTACTCAATGCAAAATGAAAATGCTATACACTACCCCCCAGAGATCTGATGTTGTAACTGCCCCAAGTGAATCATTCTGTCATTGAGCCAGTCACTCGGCATTGAATCTGGCCACCCTGCAATGGCAAGTTTTCACTTACTGTTCTTTCCAATAAATACGTTAAATATATGGAGTAAAATTGTACCATGTGAACAGCAACATCAAAGTATCAGGAGCAGGCCTGCTTACTTGTCCCTAATGCAGCCCTAGTTTCCAGCTACTACTGGGGAACTACATATCCCAGCAGCCCCTGCTTTCTATCCAACACTGAGCTATAATTTGGTAGCTTGAGCACAGACTAGGAGTTGAGACCTTGTGGTATTGTTCCTCACTTCTTTGCCACTGAACTGCTGTTAGACAAGCCCCTTAACCTTGATGCCTCATTTGTCCTTTCTGTAATATGGGGCTATTAGTGCTTACGCAGATTTGTAAAGAGCATTGAGACCTGTTTGAAATATGCTGTAGAAGGGCACAGTACTGACATCAGCTGGTCCTAGTGCTCCAGATACAATGCTCTCAGCCTCCAGCAGCAGCAGGAGTAGACTGTGCAAGCCCACTCACCTTCTGTAACACTTGGTGAGCAAACCTTCTCCTGAGATTTCATGATTTTCCTCCACTTGACACTTGATCTGCTTCCTGAATTGTCTGTGGCTGCTGTGAATTGCCATTACAAGCTTCTGACTAACCCATCCAAATCTGTTCAATAAAAAGCCACCTATGCCAAAGTCAAATAACTATTAATGAACACCCTCGGACCCTGAACTGCAGGAAATTAATGCAAATTCTGGGCAGAAAAAGCAAACCCTCCAACAAAAAAGCAGACCCTAGGATTGGTAGAACTCTACTGATTCATTGGTGAATGGCTGGACCTGGTTAAAAGTCTCTCTCTCTTTTTTCCCCTTACATTTTATTTGTCCATGTATGTGCTGAATTGTGGTGTAGTCCTTTATCTTCAGACTGGAATCCATGGCAACTCATCTGAGCATGAAAGTAAAGGTGAGCTGAAAAGAATTCTGAACAGTGTCCCTTTTTGTTTCTTCACAATGTAAAGATCTGGACGGTTTGGGATTGGTTAGTTTCTTTTCTGCTTGTCTATTACCTTGGAAATATTACCAAGATCATGCCTTGCCTTGGAAGAGGGGAGAATCGGAGGTGATGTTTTCTAAAGGAGGTGTGTTTGTTTAAGTCTTTCCTAATTAATCTGTCAATTTAGTATTTATTTAAAGGCCCATCAAATCAAAGAGTTTAAGCCACTTGTCTAAAAATCTCTTCCCTGCTCCGTCAGGTGTTATAAGACCTCTAGTTCTCCAAAGCATCTTCCAGCAAAAAGGGAAGTCAGTATGTGATCTCTCTCTTTGGGGGAAGGAGATCCAAAAATGTATTTGAGGGGAAGGAGGCAAGAAGGAAAATGAGTTAAACATTATAACACCCCCCCCAAACTAAACAAAACAAAGACTAAATGAAAAAAAGGTGAGTGGGAGGGCCAGATTGCTGAGGGGAGGGATAGAAAATTCACTGTCTTCTTTTTCAGATTGCCTCTTTTGTTGGGAATTGTACTCTAGTCAGCTGCTGGCATGTTTCCAATGCCATGATTGCCAGTTGACTCCCCGATGCAACAATGGGGCCCTCTCACTCCTCTTCTCAGCATGTGGGAGTAGCATGTGTTATCTGCCATAGACACCTGGGGAGACTGAAGCCCAGGGATGGTACACGAGTTGTGCAAGGTGACGCACCATGCTGACAGTTGAGCAGGGAATAGAGTCCACATCTCTTTATTATCAGTTCCCCTGCTTCAACGCCATAGCAACGGTGTGTTCCACTAGCGTAGGTAGACTCTGTTATTACCCACAATGGGATTTCACCAAAAAGTGTTAACCGTTCACTCTTCTCATGAGGGGTCAAGAATTTGACTGTATGTCTCAGATGCATTGACTGTGTAGTGATCAGAGGAAAGAGGCTGTGTAGTGACTCACCAGCCATATTTTTTGCATGTAGGTATTCCTTTGGGCTTGTCTACAGCGGGAAACTGACCAGCAGAGCTATTCCAGAATAACTCTTCTGCAGTAGTTCCCCCTGTGGAGACTCTGTTCCAGAATAAATTTGGCATAATTATGATGCTTTGGAAAGAGAGGAATTATTCTGAAATAAAATTTCTCTTATTCTTGAACAGCATTCATATAGGAAAAGCAGTGCTGGTCAATTTTCCCCAGGTGGACAAAACCTTAGAAGATTCATACCCAAGAATTGATCTGGGTCAACCAACTGAGCCTGTGAGATCTGACAAGATCTCAGTGAAAGGCTAAATGGCTTAGAAGCCAATTGGCATGAAGCAACTTGTATTTTGAATCATCTGGCCCTCCTTGTTGTAATCCTCTTTTGTCTAATTAACACAATACTCCACTTCCCCTAGGCGTGGCCTCCTTATTAGTCATCAGAGGCAGTTAGAAAAATAACCTGGATGTAAAACTGCCAGGCTGTATCAATATTGTGGTGGTCACAATGTAACTGTTAACTTGAGATTCTGTCTGCCATATTTAGGGGACTTTTTTGTAGGAATGTAGCCACCCTCACCAATGCAGTTGAGCAGTAGAAATATGAAGATATCATTAAGTGACATTCAGGCTATTTTAGTTCTTGGGAAAACTGGTTAATTCCCAGGTCCTTGGGGACAGTGTGTGTTGTGAGAGAGGTCTGATATGCAGGAAGAAAGGAAGGGTTTGGCTGATGAGATAGGGCCAGGAGTTTGGAATCGAACCATCTTGTTGCCTCTGACCTGTATGTCTGCTTCACTTGCTTCCCCAGTGTCAGCTGATATCTTCCTGGCCTAACTGGGAAGACAACAGGGGAATTTAGGAATTGGAACTGGGCCTTTCAGGAATTGTCAAGGGCTATGTCTACACTAGAAAAAATAAGTCGACTTTAATGTCGATTTTAAGTCAACTTAACAAAGTGGACTAAGTTGACTTAGCTTTAGGTTGACTTAGTCCACTTTGTTAAGTCAACTTAACCCCCTTAAATCGACTTAATAAAGTTGACTTAAGGGTTACTCCACGTCTACACCATCCTTAAATTGACTTAAGGGTTAAGTCGACTTAATGAGTGGTAATAACAAAGTCGACTTAAGCTTTCATTAAGTCGAATTTCTTAAATTGACTTAATAAAAGCCTCGTGTGGACGTGGCTTAATATAAGTCGACTTAAACCTCCTGAAGTTGACTTAAATTGCCAGTGTAGACATAGCCAAGAAGCACAGTGCATATCTCTGCCAGCATAGTGAAGGCTAGTGGCCAAAAGGAGACTGACAGGAAACAAAGATCTGTTGATCCCTGGGGCCTTTGGTATGATCAGAGAGGACAGGAGCTGGTCCCTCTTTAAGGAGAGAAGAGGAATTGAGGTGGTATTAAGACAAACATACTCGTCTTCAGAATCTGGGTGTGTAAAACAGAGGACAACCCTCCTCCCTTCAGCACTACAAGGGTTAAGTGACTCCCACCTCACCCTGTGAATAGGATGACAGGTTGGGTTCCTCTCATCCTAGTCACAGGGTTTCCCTACCCAACTTCTTCCACTGTTTTAAAACCTCAAGAAGGGCATGACTAGAAATCTGTGTGTGAGAGATGTAGGCTCTACCAGAGATGCAGAGTTGGATGTGAGAGGTGATAAATGCTACTGAGATGACTATGGGATTGCATCTCACCTCTGGGGAAAGAGGGCATTTCCAAAGTCATCCACCTTTGAAAACAAGGGCCTTGGGAAAGGAAACTGAATGAAGTAGTCTGTGACATGGGGAGAGCTGGTAAAAATAGATTATTATGGGAAGGAGAGCCCTCCATACAGGCTCAGAAGGAAACAAGGCATAAATGAGTGGGGTTATCTTACAAATAGGAGACAAAAAGACCCTCTTGGTTTAAAAACAAATGAATTTTTCTTCATGGCCCAAAAGTCTGTTTGCTGATGAACTACCTCTCTTTGAGAGCAGAAGAACTGTACAAAGCCCAAGCTCCATTGAGCAGAACCCTGCACAATCCTGAGTCCTCCTTTGGCCATTTTGGAGGCCTGTGCCATTCTAACCACTACTTCTCCAATCAGAGTCATCCATTAGAAACCCCTGCAGGCAACGGCCGAGGAGTCTCTTATGGCTGCTGATAGCTGTCACTGTGTGGCTGTTTCTTCCCCTGTAATGTGAAGTACGGGTGATTAAATGGTCCTTCCCAAACTATGACAGCAGCCTGTCCCCTAATCAACCATGAGATGGGAAGTCCAGGATGCAGACACATTCTCTTTTCCATTACTATTCTCCCTCCAACTGGGGGCTGACAGCTGCAGTCTCTGTATGAAGCTCCTACCACCTCCCCTCCTGTTACGTACAGTCCTAGTAGAGACAATAGTTGCCACCCCCTGCAGGCTTCCAGCTCCTTCTCCATGCCATTCCTTGCCATGAAGAACCTGGAGGACCATAGAAGCAGCTGAAAATGGAGGAAGAGCCACCAGTGTGTGACATCCCTGCCCTCAACTGGCCATGGACCAGGGTGGGGACTGGTAAAATTAAGAATTCCATGCATCCAGTATGGATGTTTTCCATATTGGTCAATACTATTTCTAGAATATTGGAGGGAGGAGGAGGAAAGAGAGAATAGATTTAGGTAATTTACTCCAGTGGTAGTTGGTTGCAATTAGGTTGTAGCCATCTTGATCCCAGGATATTAGAGAGACAAGATAGGTGAAGTAGTATCTTTTACAGGATCCACTTCTGTTGGTAAAAGAGATCATCCTTCCAGCTATGATAGTCACCTGAAGAGCTCTGCGTAGCTCAAAAGTTTTTACCACCAACAAAAGTTGGTCGAATGATATATCATCCATCTTGTCTCTCCAGCGGAAGTTAGTTGAAACACACAGCTGGGCAAGGGAGAAGCCAAATTCCACAGGAAATTGATCTCTGTGGGACAGTTGTTCTTGTTTCATCACATACTAGCTAGACTGCAACTGTAGATGAGAACATAGAGGCTTTGCTTTTCCTTCAAAAGTACTCTCCTTCCAATTCAATTATACCAGGTTAAAAATCAGTCTAGTTAAATTGGTGCAAATCCCTAACAGATGCCCTTAAACTGGTTTAACATGTTTATTCTGATGTTGTGCAAATCAGACACAAGCCATCACTGAGGTACCTATGCCAGCCACTGATGGCTGAATCATGGAAATCTCCTAGTAGATAAGGCCCAGATCTTGCACTTGGATCTCACTGATTTCAAAGGGAGTCAAGCACCTAAAGAACGTTGAGAGTCTGAACCTGTCTTCATATAGACAAGTATGCTATGTGGCGCATAGAACCCGAGTGTTTTATGTTAGACTTAAAGACAAACTTTTGCAATATCCCCCCCCCCCATTTCAGCCTGATTAGAGTACTCATTACCTTTAACGTCTTATTTTAGCATATTATAAAATCTTATAACTACATTATATAAACAGTAACATTATGGTAAATTGCCAGTAATTAAGGTGAGGAAGCAGTCTATTAGGCCTACCCTTGAACAGCTACTGTATGACAGAGATGTCAGAGAGCTAAATCATAAATGAAATAAGATTTTTTGCTGGCACGCTAATTCATTCAATATTCCTTCTGGAAGCAAATCCCCATGTTGCCTTGTTATGTTCCATTTTTGGTTTCACAGGAGCTGTCCATAATATATTATCTCTGCAGGGTTGAGGTGTTGGGCGAGGGAGCAAAAGAAAAAATAGTTGCTCTCAAAAGCATCAGCTCCCTCTGTAGTAACTTAGTCAATTATTGGCTTTGAGTAAGGAAGGCGTGAAGTGGTTACTCATCACTTTCCTCACTGTACGCAACTGCTTAATCATTTTCATTGTGGACTGATGTCAGAAGTGATATTTCAAAGTGTGCTGAGGCAACTGTGCTACCCAATCTGTGCTGTCGCCGTTAAATGAAACTCCAGGTTTCCAATAGCGTTAGATGTTTCCTATTCAATGCTGGCTATTAAAGCGGTAATAATAAAAAGCTTTTATAACATCAATTTAATTTACTTTCAACTTCTCGTGGCACAATGCAGATCTATTAACCTGATAATTTGTTAGATGAAGTTCCTACCAATTTACACCACAGCTCTCACCAGCCTACACTTTAATCGCCAAAGAACTATTCTTTTATTGCTGTTAGCCACGTTTTTCTTTCAATGTTTATGATCATTACTCTTCAAGAACATCTTAAGGCCTGATCTAGCAAATACTTAACAAAGGAATAATTTTTCTCATGTCATGCCAGTGAGATTACATGCAGGGCTGCTTTTATAGGGCAGACAAGGTCAAAGAGATGGGCATTTTGAACTAAACCTTGTTCTCCTCAGAGAACCTGAAAGAGGAACACTGGAAAAGTTGCCAAAGCTCAAAGGTTTGAACTACTCACATGAGCAAACTTATTCAGGTGCGTAAGTATTAGCAGGACTGGACCATTTTCTTGAATGGTAATTGGCACACACTGGCTTGCGTGTGTAAGACATTATTCACATTTATAGTTATAGATGCTCACAATTCATATGCAGTAGAAATCTGTGCAGCTCTTTACCTTCCACCTTACTCTGCAACCACGAAAGTACTTCAATGGGAGTAATTAAGCCAATGGTGGGCATTTTTGACCATCCCACACAGGACTCTGGAGATTTCTTTTTTGATTCAGAGGACTACTGAATGTTTCTAGTGTCACGCGGGTTTTTGTTTACTCACAGAACATTCTAAATAGCGGCATCTCACCCCTTATGTGGGGGCCACATAAGCATTCAGGATAGCTGTCAGTCAAGGAGATTGTGTATCTCACTTAAAACAGCTACAATAGACAACAGAGTCCTGTGGCACTTTTAAAGACTAACAGATTTATTTATCGCATGAGCTTTTGTGGTATATAATGCTAGAATCAGTGTACTGCTGGTCTGTGGACACGGGTTGGTTAAGCAAGATGTGCAAGCTTCCAAGCAGGGTTGTCAAGTTGAAAAATCTAATGAAAATTAAATAGAGCAGGAACTTTAGCAAGGTTCCAAAACTGGCAAAAGATTGTTTACTTTCTAGCCAAAGACCTGCAGGGATTTTCTTGAGACTTTTATTCCATGGGTAGAACGAGGGGTTTAACTGCACATATCCTATTGTGAAGTACCCTAGAAGCTGATTATCTGGTGGCTAGAGTAGGATTAAGAACTTTGTCAGCAATTATGTAAATGAGAGGTGTGGCTGTTTCACTGACCCGTGCAGCAAAAGCAATGTAATTTTTCCAAACAGGCCAGGCCTCAGGAAAGTGAAGGGAACTACTTCCCTTTGAATGGTCCCATAAAATATGCATGAGCAAAGTGTGCTCAACAACCTGTTAACTTGCAGTGACAGACCTGAAGCGCTCCATGGAGGTTTGAACGCGCCTCTCACCTCCAGAATTTGGTCCAATAAAAGGAACTGCTACAGCTAAGGCCACTTTTCTCCTGAATGAAAAGCATTTAATGTACTTTAATAAGCATTACTTTCATTGATCTCCCGACTTCACCGTGTGTTCCCACGTAAATAAAGTGCTAAGGGAAGACAACAGAAGGCCTTTCTGAAGGTTTAGTGTTTGCTCCAAGTAATGAGCAGCGCTTGACGGGGTGGAGACTGTGGTGTTAATAAGGTCACAGAGATGCTTCATTTTGTTTATAAAAAGGTTAACAATGGGAACATTGGAAAACAAAGGCTCCCACTGTAGCTGGCACGGTTTATATTTTTAAAAAGCAACTGCTACAGACAGCCAGAGATTTAAAAAAAATAAAGCAGGTATGTAATAGAACATGCTCAGTTAAAGGTAACTGACCTCCATGAAGTCTTTTTCTAAAAAAAACAAACCCAACCAAAAAACAAACAAACCCCCAAACCAAACCCGTTTCCTTGCTTTTCTGTCACCTTTGTGCTTACCCTGCTATAATCTTACTGGAACATGAGCTGGCCAGGCTAAACTTCCAGAATGTCTTTTTACATCCTAAAGAACCCAAACCCCTCAGCCCAATCTGTTATTTTCTTTGCAGGCCCTTACGAGCCGCACTCTTCCCTAACCTAGCATCTTTGGCTTTAGCTGAGTACATAGACCTAATTACCTCTACGTTCCATGACAGACCCTCACCTGTGGTGCCATGGTCTGTACAGAAGTGAAGAACAGAAGAAAAGGCATGAAACTATTTGAACACGTCAGACACCTAGATTTTTCTGTTTCTAAGGAGGAATAAATTTAACAAGACCTAAGATTCGCAGCACTGCTAAACCTCGTTACACACTTGTTTCTCTAGGATGTTACAGAGCTCAGATTGTGTGATCTGCCTGAAATGTATGTAATGGAGTTTTTCAAAGGGGCCACAGCAGATTAACCAAGTCCGGATGAAAATAAACAGAGAGAAGCTATGCTGCTACAGCTCCTAAAAATCTAGCTCCCTCTCTAGAACCTATTGTTTTCTCCATGGCTAAAAAACTACATAATGGAACAAGCACCCTGCAGGAGCAATTTATGATGACCTAAATCTTCTTTCTTTTTAAAACAGGAATTAAGCTACTAAGTGCTGTGACATTTGGAGTTTAGTAATCTATTTAATTAAGGTAGCTGGGACACTCAATTTTTCAGTGGCACTTGGAAAGAGTGAGACATTAAACACTAAATGAACTGCATGTAGTGAGCATAGTTTGTATGGCTGGGAGATGAGTGCAAATCAATAGTAAGCATGGCATTAAGACAAAAACACAGCTGTTATTCATAGCCGGGGGAAGATAATAGCACTGAAGAATACCAGGACATGGAGCTGATATATGCACAGCACAGCACCCGAGTTAGTTCTTGCTACAGCCCTTTTAAAAAAATAATTGTCTTCCAAATGTTGAAACAATCTCACTCTTCATTTCATGTGATGTAAAGAGGGAGGCGAGAGAAAGATGGATCTAGTTTCAGAGTCTGCATGACTCACAGACCTTTAATAAAACAGCACAAATTATTTTGAATATGCCAGTGGTTGCTTGCCCATGAGTCAGGCAGCAGCACTTGGGGGCAGCTGACTTGTCCATTTTTGGCTTGTTAGTGGCTAGAACTGGACAGTCTCAAAGCAGTACAGTGCCTAACTAACTTCCAACTCTTAGGAATCTAGCCAAGAATAAAACTTAAGCATCTCTGCCTGCTTGCCTGATAACTCCATGTGTTTTAACTAACCAGAGCAAATGTGATTTTTGTGCAGCCCAGCTTCTCAACCCTAGTGAGGAGAAAAACCTTTGCAAGAGCTCACCACCTCTAAGGAATCCTCCACCAAAGCATCAGACGTCATGTTCCACTTTTTGGAACAGGGCCAAAGATGCATTTTAAAGCAGAATTTAGACCCAATCTGCACAAATTCCACTATGGTCACTGTTACTTTGGGGTGTGATTTGCCACCACTGCAATTATACCTAATTACACTCAACTTATGAAGGCGATTTGTAAATGAATTTATTCCTCATGCTGAGCTGCACCATCCACTGTTTCACTGTTCTATTCCCCAACACAACAGCTGCTTCTCTGAGGAGAGACTAAAGCCACTTACTGCAGTGAGAGGAAGTAAAGTGCTTGAGCTTAGCCTGCCCTGGCTTCTCTCCATGAAACAGCAGCTATAGCAGACACAGAGAAGCTATCTCACACTTGCACTTTCTGCCTAGTCCAGGAGTCTGCAACCTGTGGCTTTGGAGCCGCATGTGGCTCTTTGGCTGCCCCCTTGCAGCTCTGGGCTCCCCCAACCACCGGGGTACCCTGCAGGAGGCCCATGCCTGGCTCTGGGCTTCCCCCAGCCACCAGGGACCCCACGGGCAGCCCATGCCAAGCTCCAGGCTTACCCCCCCCCCACATAAGGGGACCCTGCAGCAGAAATCCTGGCTCACCTCCCTGCACCTCCCACCAGGAGGCTACACCCATTGTGGCTCTCAAAACACTTTTGTTATTGAAGGAATTTTCAAAAATGGCTGCTCTTATCTTTTGGGTTGCAGACCCCTGGCCTAGTCCCTTTCCCCTGCATTTTATCTAGTCCTTAATCACATCTTGCGAGTCCCATCTCATTGCTCCCTCTCCCCACCAGACGGGAAATTGAATGCTTAACTGTGAGATTGCCACTAACCGACTGAAGTAGCTGATTGAGGAACAAATCCATTGAGAATACAGTAGAACCT